>PVKP010009362.1:0-68684 GCA_004027715.1 Plecturocebus donacophilus
CTGCCCTTAGCATTTTCTCCTTCATTTCAACCCTGGTGAATCTGACGATTATGTGTCTTGGGATTGCTCTTCTTGAGGAATATCTTTGTGGTGTTCTCTGTATTTCCTGGACTTGAATATTGGCCTGCCTTGCTAGGTTGGGGAAGTTTTCCTGGATAATATCCTGAAGAGTATTTTCCAGCTTGGATTCATTCTCTTCTTCATAGTCAGGTACACCTATCAAATGTAGATTAGGTCTTTTCACATAGTCCCATATTTCTTGGAGACTTTGTTCATTCCTTTTTCCCCTTTTTTCTGTCATCTTGCCTTCTCGTTTTATTTCATTGAGTTGATCTTCGACCTCTGATATCCTTTCTTCTGCTTGGTCAATTCAGCTGTTGAAACTTGTGCATGCTTCACGAAGTTCTCGTGTTGTGTTTTTCAGCTCCATCAGTTCACTTATGTTCTTCTCTAAGTTGTCCGTTCTCGTTAGCATTTCGTTAAATCTTCTTTCAAGGTTTTAGTTTCTTTGCATTAGGTTAGAACATGTTCTTTTAGCTCACAGAAGTTTCTTATTATCCACCTTCTGAAGCCTGATTCTGTGAGTTCATCACACTCATCCTCCATCAAGCCTTGTTCTCTTGCTGATAGGGAGCTGCGATCCCCGGTAGGAGGAGAGGCATTCTGATTTCGGGTTTTCTCAGCCTTTTTGCACTGGTTTCTTCCCATTTTTGTGGATTTATCCACCTGTCGTCTTTTTAATTGCCGACTCTCAGATTGGGTCTCTGAGTGGACGTCCGGCTTGCTGGTTGTGAAGTTTTTTCTGTTTCTTAGTTTTCCTTTGGCGGGTGCCCCTTCCCCACAGAGCTGGGCCTTCCCGGGTTCAGCTGTGCTTGCTGTGCTTCCCAGGTTCAGCTATGCTTGCTCTCAGTCCTCAGTGCTTCCAATTGCTGTTCTCCTTGTGGGGATGGAACCAGTGGAGCCCGACTAAAAGGGCACCCAGTCCTGTATACTCCGCACCGAGAAGCGCCGCGCCGGGGCACCGGCAAAACAGCTGCGCCGGCCAGAAGAGTCACACTGGCGACCCGTTTGGCTCCTTCGCTGGGAATCTCCCAGTTTGTGGGCATCAAAAATTCGTCTGCAATTGTGGCATCCACTCACTCTCTGCACTTTCACTGGGAGCTACAATCCTGAGCTGCTGCTACGTGGACATCTTGGATCTCTCTCTGCCCAGTGATGAAGTTGTTCTGTTTCTTAGTTTTCCTTTGGCGGATGCCCGTTTCCCACAAATCCGGACCTTCCCGGGTTCGCTGTGCTTGCTGTGAAACTCTCAGTCCTCAGCGCTTCCAATTGCGTTTTCCTTGTGGGGATGGGACCAGCCGAGCCTGTCCGTCCCATATACTCTGCACTGAGAAGCACCGCGCTGGCCAAAACAGTCGCACTGGCGACCCATGTGTCTCCTCTGCCGGGAATCTCCCAGTCTGTGGGCAACAAAAATTCGTTGGAAAGTGCGGCGTCCACTCGTTCTCTGCGCTTTCACTAGAAGCTACATTCCTGAGCTGTTGCTAATCGGCCATCTTGGATCTCTCTCTCTCTCTCTTTTTTTTTTTTAAAATGGAGTCTCACTCTGTCGCCAGGCTGGAGTACAGCGGCACAATCTTGGCTCACTGCAACCTCCACCTCCCAGTTCAAGCAATTCCCCTGGCTCAGCCTCCCGAACAGCTGGGACTACAGGGGTGCCCCACCACACCCAGGTAATTTTTGTATTTTTAGTAGTGACAGGGTTTCACCATGTTCACCACGATGGTCTCAATCTCTTGAACTTGTGGTCCACCCTCCTGGGATTACAGACATGAGCCACCAGGCCCGGCCCCAAGAGTACATTTCTTATTACCCCCAAAATTGGACAAATTATATAGTCTTAAGTGATATAGGAATAGGAAAAAATTCAGATTCCACAAACTCTATTCACTTCTGTCCAGAACATTTTGTTGACTTTGCTTCAGAATAAGATG
Organism: Plecturocebus donacophilus; assembly: GCA_004027715.1. Classification (NCBI taxonomy): domain Eukaryota; kingdom Metazoa; phylum Chordata; class Mammalia; order Primates; family Pitheciidae; genus Plecturocebus; species Plecturocebus donacophilus. Next base: position 1,995 of record PVKP010009362.1, read on the forward strand.
GGACTTTCTTGGCATATAATGAATGTCTGGAGGTAGGACAATACACTGACTTCTTAAGCACAGAATCCCCTTGACTTCCAAAGTGAGACCTGGCTTGGCCCCCTGAGAAGTGCCCAGACCTGGAAGCCAGATGGATTTGAGATTAACTGGGGTGATGTAGTTGATTGCTCATCAGTGGCACTGGGAATGAATTCGCCCTGCCTTGTACTTATATGGCTTTCTTTCTCAGAGGAAATGTTGCTGTCAGTTCTTTTGGGGATATCAACAACTTGGCAAGAAAGAGGGTTTCCATCAATGTATTATAGTGATTGAGGGGCAAAAAATCTGAGAAATGCCACCTAAATTCCTGCAGGATGCATGCAGGTGTTCACAAAGAACATAAACAGTAATTTAAAAAGCCACAGAATCATGCATGCTGAGCATGGCACACTCATCTACATAAGGAGCAGCACTTTGACCTAGAAGCCAGGGACAGGGAAAGCAGTAAGACAGAAAGAAACAGGGGATGTTGATTCCCCTGTTGCCCTTTGCACCTCTCTACACAGTAGCTCTAACTTAAGTTGTTGAGTGGGCAAAAGTTCAGTGTACTTAGTAGCTTCAAACCAATATTTAGTGTCAAAAAGGTATCTGAGGCCAGGCGCGGTGGCTGAAGCATGTAATCCTAGCACTTTAGGAGGCTGAGATGGGTGGATCACCTGAGGTCAGGAATTTCAGACCAGCCTGGGCAACATGGTAAAACCCCATCTCTGCCAAAAATACAAAAATTAGGTGAGTGTGGTGGCACACGCCTGTAGTCCCAGCCACTTGGGAGGCTGAGGTGAGAGAATCTCTTGAACCTGGGAGGTAGAGGCTGCAGTGAGCTGAGATCGTTCCCCTGCACTCCAGCCTGGGCAACAGAGTGAGATCCTGTCTTAAAAACAAACAAACAAACAAACGAAAAGGTATTTGGAGCAAGCAATGGACCCAGTGACAGTAACAATTTCAAAGCAAGTAGAGATCCAATGGCAAAGATGGGAGAGGAGCAGCCTCAATGCATAGGAAAGCATGGCTGTAACTACGAAAGCCAAGACAAGGTGAGGGAAAGGGATCCCTGCCTGTCTGGGATCCATCCATTTCACACATGGATGCTGAGAGAAAGATGTCTGAGATGGCGGTGGGTGAGAACAGTTGTGGCCCACTGGCCAGGGGATCACAGGCAGAAACATCACCCCTTTAAGATGCCGTGAGCATCGCTGCCTGAAGGTGGCGTCTCTCACTCTGAAGAACTCCTGTGAAGATTAAGAAGCCTTGCAATACATTTTTGGAAGGTCAGTTCACATCTGTTTTCTATTTGTCATGTTCTGTCAGCACTTCTGTGAGAACTGAGCCATTACACCAGCCTTGGAAACCAGAGGCAGCTGGAGCCTTCAGGCCTGGCATCTCCCAGGCCCGTGGTCCGGCCTCAGTGGGGGACGAGTGGGAAACACTGTGCATCCCAGCTTCAGTTCTCTGTGTGTGCCCCTGCCACCATCGCTTACCTTCAGACTGCTTCAAAGAGCAAACAAGCGCTAAGAATTCAGCCTGGTGAATGCATTGTTCTCCTCCCCATAAAACAACAAACAACTTAGAGCCTTTTCAATCCTCTGATGTGTTTAATTTGTTATCTAGCAAGCAAGAAAAAGAAAAAGACATTCTCCCAAATTCTATACAATTTACAATCCTCCAGCTGTGGAACTGGGATTTGCCCGAGAGGCAAAGCAATTGGTCCCAGGGCAAAATCCAGAACTCAACAACACTCAGAGTGGCCTGGTGATGGTTATCAGAATGGTGTTTCCAAATGGTGCTTATCAGTGTGCAGAGGCATTTATCACCAGTAGGAACAGCGTTCCATGGATGTGGTTCAAAGGACAGTCCAAGAAGCACGTGGGTCACATTCCTACCCATCTCCCTGCAGCCCTCCCACGCCAGTAGGTAACCTGGACTTGCTTCACCAGGGTTCGGGTTCGCGATGACAAGGCATGTATGACAGGCTACTTCCCTCAGATCAGTGTGTAACAACCGATGCCCAGAGCTTAATTTTAACCATAAGAATGTTTATGGTGAGAGATGGATGGTCAATACCTAAGCTGGTCGGCCGGGCGTGGTGGCTTATGCTTGTAATCCCAGCACTTCCAGAGGCAAAACTCCATCTCAAATTTAAAAATAACATAAAATAAAATAAAAAAGTTGGTCATGGCTTAAAATTTTTTTAACTTTTTTTTTTGAGATAGGATCTCATTCTGTTGCCCAGGCTGGAGTGCAGTGGTGTGATCACAGCTCACTGCAGCCTCAACCTCCTGGGTTCAAGTGATTCCCCCCACCTCAGCCTCCCAAGTTGCTTGGACTACAGGTACATATGCCATCACACCTGGCTAATTTTTTGATGTTTTGTTGAGACAAGATCTCACTATGTAGCCCAGGCTGGTCTTGAACTCCTGAGCTCAAGTAATCCTCCCACTTCAGCCTCCCCAAGTGCTGGGATTATAGATGTGAGCCACCATGCCTGGCTAGTCAGCACTTAAATTATCAAGATCCTGGATGATTACTTTGAGGCTTCTGAGCAGTTGGTAAAGTATGACCAATGCCTAAACATAAGGCTGCCTTGGTAGGAGCCTAAAAATCCTATGACTCTATAGAAATCAGTTGCTTGTCAAGTCTAATTATTTGTGTTCTCCTCTAGTAATTCTGTGTTGTTTTAGAACTAGCTTTAAAATTATGAAATACTTAATTTTGTTGATCACTACCCATGTGCTGTGTTTCTGTGACTATTTATTGCTGTTTCTGTAAAAACAACAGCAGCCACTTGTTACTGCAGAGACGGTCCCTTTGGAAATCAGCAGCACTTAATTTAATACTGGCATTTTTGTTGCATGTCTCCCCAGAAGTGCTTGACTTAATATTCTTACAATAGAAAAAAAAAAAGGCAATAAAAGGTTTTGAAGCCAGATGTCCCTTAAAAAAACTGCTGATGGGGAAATCTTTTCTCACATAGAGATTTCAGTTAAGATGATCAAATGAAATAAGCTATATTTAAAGTTTCTGGCTCTTTCGTTTACCTTAGTCAAATAAAGCTTGTGTATTTTAGAGAAGAAATCAAAGGTCGTTCTTCTGACAGAGACAGATTCTGGGGATTGTCTTATATTAGGGAACCCATTTTATCAGTGACTTCAGCTTTGGCAGGTGATAATGCTGTTCAAGTCATGTTCAGTAAATGGAAGAGTTCCAAAATCTGTCATTTCTGGACTGAAGATCCTATGCTTGCAATATTTATAAGACATTATTTACTAGCCAGCCTGGCCAGTAAAGTAGCATAGCGAAATCCCGTCTCTACTAAAAATATGAAAATTAGCCGGGTGTGGTGGCACATGCCTGTAATCCCAGCTACCAGGGAGGCTGAGGCAGGAGAAGTGCCGGAACCCAGCAGAGAGAGGTTGCAGTGAGCCAAGATCGTGCCACTGCACTCCAGCCTGGGTGACAGAGTGAGACTCCGTCTCAAAAAAAAAGAAGACATTGTTGACTGGTTTTCTGATCTGCACCAAATCTTGACTGTCAGTTTGCTATCCTTCTTTTTTAAATGTCTGTGGTAAACACATGTTCATCTCAAACATTCCTTTATCAACAAAGGAATGTATGTGTTGGAGGGAGTCAACAACCAAGAATTGGAATAATTTGTTTTTTTCTCCTACACATTTCCCTTGGTAGAATCTATCCTTGTGTGATAACATTAACTCTCATCTGTTTCATAGCAAACTAAAAGCTACATAATCTAAATGCATTTGAGCTAATCCTTCAACTTTGCTACCTTCATCATCATTGCCAGTAAGTTGTAAAGGTAGCTGGATTGAGCCAAGCGCAATGGTGCATGCCTGTAGTCCCTGCTTCTTGAGGGGCTGAGGCAGGAGGATCACTTGAGCTCAGGAGTTCCAGCCCAGCCTGGCAAAATAGTGAGAACCTGTCTCCTAAAATAGGTATGTTTTATGTATAAATACATATATATATATAGACACACTAAATATATTGTATATATATTTTTTGTATTAAAAAATACATATATATGTATATAATTTAAGCCATGCATATATATATGTGAGGCTTAAATTTTACTTTGGTCATTTCCCCTGCTTATTTCTGCTCATTCTTCCTTTAGTGCCCAGTTCAAACATCGCCTTCTCTGAGGCCTCACTTTCCTGTTCTCAATCATCCTCCATGAGTAAACCCTCCCTATGCTTTGCGTGTACATCTAATGTGCTCATCCTACTTTACTTTCTTTTTCTTTAGAGACAGGGTCTCACTCTGTTGCCCAGGCTGGAGTGCAGTGGTGTGATCATGACCGCTGCAGCCTCGACCTCCTGGGCTCAAGACAGCCTCTTGCCTCAGCCTCCTGAGTAGCTAGCAATTGTGCCCCAACATGACTGACTAATTTTTTAAATGTTTTCAAAGAGACAGCGTCTTGCTATGTTGCCCAGGCTGGTCTTGAACTCCTGGTCTCAAGTGATCTTCCTGCCTGGGCCTCCCAAAGTGATGAGATTACAGGCATGAGCCACAACTTTTGGCCTCATCCAACTTTATAGTCGTGTCTTCATGTGTCATTCTCATTAGGTTGAATGAAGACAGGGACTATGCCTCATTCATCTGTGCCTACCAGGCCCTGGCTCTGTGCCTGATATTATAGAAGGTTTATATACATAGTTGTGAAGGAAAGAATGTCATGTGTTGAGCACTCTGATGGGACAAAGGGTAGAGAAGGAGTCAGTCCCTGCTCTCAAACAGCATAGAGTACAGTGAGCCAGAAAAGACCTGGCCATAAATATAATGCAAGAATGTATGTGACAGGTGGCATTGCCAGTAAGACATTTGAGAAAGGCATCAGTGAATGCTGGGAGAACCTTCCAAACAATAGACCTGCATCAGCAAAGGAAGAAAGCATGAGGTTTCTTTAAGTTGCCCAGGTGATATTAGGTAGGTGTCAAAAAACGGTGGGAGATAAGTTGGAAATCTGGCTGGGCCTGGGTGGTTGAAGGTCAGAACTTTTGAAAATTCTTCTTCAAGTGATAGAGATCCATAACAGTCTCTTAAGCACCAAGAGTGATGTGGGAATGGTGCATTGTCATTGCTTTGAGGAAAAAATGTAACCGGATTGTTGAAAAGAAAGTGGACAAGAATTCTGATTAATTATCATGGCCCATTCTCTCAGCTACTGAATAGAGAGCAGGAGAAAGGGCACGATCTTGGCTCACTGCAACCTCTGCCTCCCAGGTTCAAGCGATTCTCCTGCCTCAACCTCCTGATAGCTGGGATTACAGGCACGTGCCACCACGCCCGTCTAATTTTTTTGTATTTTTAGTAGAGACAGAGTTTCTCCATGTTGGTCAGGCTGGTCTCAAATTCCTGACCTAGTGATCTGCCCCACCTTGGCCTCCCAAAGTGCTGGGATTACAGGCATGAGCCACCCACCGCACACAGCCCACAGCCATCTTTTAAAAAGATAATTTTTCCAGGAAGCAAGGAAGGACATTTGGATGAGAGACAGGAGGCGGGGAGAGCAGCTGGGAGTCTAGGTGTTACAAAGGCCTGAAGAAATGCTGCGGAGGTCCAAGGAAAGGGATGTGCAGAGGAAAGGGTTACTGTGAGAACTCCATCAACAGTTCATTAGCCGAAGGAACCTGGTTTGGTTAGGGGGAGGGGACAGAGGCAAGATGACAAGTTGTGTTTCAGATATAATATGTATAAGGTGCTAGAAACACATCTAGGAGGATATTTCCAGCAGATCATTGAAACTGTGTGAAAAGGACGTGAGGGAGAGACAGGGACAGAGGGAAATTTGTTAACTCTTCACAAAAAGGGATGGATGGCAAAAGCCACATGACTTCACTCATCCCGTGAAGATAGGTGGGATCCTTGCTGGACAATTGCAGAACCAAACCTTAGGAAAAGCCTTCATTTAGGAGGCAGAAGGAACACAGCCAGCAAAATGGTCAAAGGTGATAAATGTCACATTATGTGAACTTTAACACAATAAAAAACACTGGGGGAGAAAAAGAGACCCGTTAGCTACCACTCCCTCCCCCTCAGTCCCCTGCCTCAGTGCTACCAGTCTGCTTTCTGTCTCCGTGAGTTCGCCTGTTCTGGATGCTTCGTATGGATGGAATCATGATTTCCTTTGAAGTCTTTTGCGTCTTTCACTTGGCATAGTGTTTTTAAGGTTTGCCCATGTTGTGGCTGCCATCACTACTTAATTTCGTCGACAAATAATATTCCATTCTATGGATATGCCACATTTTGGTTTTCGTTTTTGGAGGCGTGGGGTCTTGCTATGTTGCCCAGGTTGGTCTCGAACTCCTGACTTTAATCCTCCCACCTCAGCCTCCCAAGTAGTAGAGATTACATTTGTGAGCCACAGCACCCAGCTTGGATATGCCACATTTTGTTTATTTATCTGTCAGTTGATGGACATTTGGGTTGCTTCCACCTTTTGGTATTATAAATAATGCTGCAACAAACATTCCTATACAAAAAAAATAGATACTAAGAATCTTCATACGAGAAGGTTATCAATGAACATGAAGCCAAAATTTGTAGGAAAAAAAATTATAAAGGTGTGTCAGGCAATTACTTAGTTAAAACATTATTTTTCTTTATTTTATAATGTTTTTGTATTTGTCAGCTATTAAAATGATATATATCGTGCTTTCTTTTCTATTGCAAATTCGTGTTCACCTTTGGACCTTAAAAAAAATGGCATTAGGAATCTAAGAGAACCAGAAACATAAGGTCTAAGGAAGCCAAGCTGGGTGTAGTTTCTAGAGAGGTGGTAAGGAGGTAGAGAGTTCAAGGGCAGTGGAGATGGAGCAAACACTTGTGCATCTCATGACTAAGAAAAAAATCACCAATGACTTTCAAGAGGGCACTTCCAGATGAAAGATAAGGACAAAACCACAAGTCTAGGAGAATGCAAATTCAAATGCTTACAAGAAGGATACTCTTGACAACCTGGCGACCACATGCCCCACCCAAAGGTAGTGCTAGCAGCTGTGCCCACATCATTGTTGCCGTGTAGAAAAAGGTGCCCCAGACCAGTCAGCTGTGTGACCATTATGGAAAAGACAGGGATCTCATTTTTAAGTGAAATTTTTCACTTTTAAAAACACTGTGAAGGTCAAGTAAAACACCCCAATAGTCTCTATCTAGTATTTGAGCTGCCAGTTGTGCAATCCCTGCTCTAAGGGCTTGGCTTGGGGCATTGACAACAGGACAGGCATCTTTTGAAATTGTAAGACAGTGCACGGATATCCAGTATGATGGCTGTGTTAGGGTTGGGAGACCAGAGTGCTAGCAGGTGTCAAAAGGAAGATAGAAAATTCTGGAGAGAGAGGTCCAAGGAGAGGGTGGAGGACATGAGATCCTTAACGAGAAGAGAGACCTTTTCCTTAGACATGAGTGGGATGAAGAGAGTGAGCAACAGACACGTTAAGTGTTGAGAATGAGGGTCAAAGTGAATGAAGGAACATCGAAGATCCTGAAATTAGTGTCTCAATGAACTCTAAGTAGAAGTTAAGCTCTCTCAGGTCCTCACTTCCAAGGTGACAAAGAAAAGAAGAAACGGCCACTTGTGGTGGCTCATGCCTGTAATCCCAGCACTTTGGGAGGCTGAGGTGGGCAGATCACAAGTCCAGGAGTTTGATACCAGCGTGGCCAACACGGCAAAACCCTGTCTGTACAAAAAATACAAAAATAGCCAGGTGTGGTAGTGCACGCCTATAGTCCCAGCTATGTGGGAGGCTGAGGCAGGAGGACTACAGCCTCTGGATGTCAAGGCTGCAGTGAAACAAGACCATGCCACTGCACTCCAGCCTGGGTGACAAAGCAAGACCCTGTCCCCCCCCCCCAAAAAAAAAGAAAGAAAAGAAGAAATAATGGTTGTGCCAAAATGGACCAAGGCCACCTGCAGCCTATTCTCTATACGGCCACACCCGACGTGTACCCAAGGACAAGGCCATTAAGCTCGTCATTAAAAATAAAGCAGAGGCCCTAGCCATCAGGGCCATTTCTGAAGTGAGTTCTTCCACATCTGTGCTTCCCAGCTGTATGGGAAACTACATTGTGATATGAGCTGTGCCATTCATGGCAAAGTAGTCAGGAGCCATTCTTGTGAAGCCCAGAAGGATCCAATACCCCTCCCCAGTTTAGACCTACAGGTGCTGCTCCTTGACCTCCGAGAAAGCCTGTAAGACGTTTTCAGTCTTAAAAATGGAAAACTGTCCTCTGGAAAAAAATAAAATGGCAATTATACTTTTAAAAACGTAGACATTGAGATCATCTGCTGAGGATGAGAGAGACAAAGCTGGACTTTAGGCCGTGGGAGGACAAGGAGTGTCTGAAACAGTCCCTCGAGTCAGGATCTAACCAGCAGCAAATCAAACCAATACATGCTTGGTTGAGGTTGAAAGCATATAACCATTGGGATTTTTCACTTCATCATCACTTCTTGAGTGGCTGCTTTATTCTGGGTACCGGACTAAACTCTAGGGACTTCCAGTCAAGTGAAGGAGAAAGATGAAGAAATAAGTAATTACCACAAGGCTGTATATGTCATAAAAGGGGTATAAACAGGGCACTTTTGAGAAAACAGAGGAGGAACATCCTGGAAGGCTTTCTGAGGAGGAGGCATTTAAGTTTATATGTTAAAGATAAGTTGTAGTTGCTATGAAAACAATGCAGAAAGCCAGAAGAGACAATCTATACAAAGCACTAGAAGGAGCAGTGAGCATGGGGCATTCAGAGAATCTCAGCTAATTCTACAGATCTGAAACAGAGGGCCTTGGTAGATTGGGAGGGGGTGAAATTGAAGCGCTGACACGAAGAAGCATAAATAGTCATGGAACTTGGATTTGCCCTGTAGACAAAACAGAGCCATAGAAGAATTTCAGGCGTAACAGTGACATCATCAGTTTGTTAGAAAGAACACACTGGCTTGACAAACAAGGAGGCCGATTTTGATGTGCAATTATGAACCCAGTCACAACAGATACATCTTGATGGATCTAACTAACTCATGGCACTCTTAATCTCTTTACCCACTAATTAACATAGGGTTGGGACATGCAACCCATTTCTGGCCAATCGGGTATGAATGGATGTCTAAGGGAGCCTCTGGGAAAGAGTTCTTCAGTAAGAGAGAAATGCTTGAGAAGAAAGCATTCATTGTCCCCTTCCTTCCATCTCTTTCTAGATAGTACTACATGAAGATGTAATGTTTGGAGCTGCAGTAATCATTTTGGGATCATAGGCAATCAACCTAAGAATGAAGGCCAGTAAGTTGAAGATAGCAGAACAGAAAAAAGAACCTGGATTCTTAGTGGCACTTTTGGTTTCCAAAACTACTCTGAGAGGCCAGCTTTGAATTCACCAAGTCAATAATGAAAGCTTGTATGGTTTAAATCATGATTAATTGGCTTTTTTGTTAATTGCCATGATGCCTTAAATGTGGTCATCACAGTAGAAAATTGAAGGAGCAAAAGATCCTAACCTGCTACAAGGGTCACTCAGAGATAGCCTCATTTCCCTACTCGGGAGACAGGATGCATATTCTTGGTTAATCTTCTATGTGTCTCATCAGTCTTTATCCTTCCCTTCCGCATGTCTCAGCTCCATCAGATGAAGCTTTTTAATTCATCTACATTCTCTTCTTCGTTGCTTTCCTTGTTATCTCCCAGGCAGAATTCATTTTTCTCATTTAAAGTCTGACATGGTTTGGCTTTGCATCCCCATCAAAATTTCATCTTGAATCATAATCCCCAGGTGTTGAGGAAGAGACCTGGTGGGAGGTGATTGGATCATGAGGGCAGATTTCCCCCATGCTGTTCTCATGATAGCGAGTGAGTTCTCATGAGATCTAATGGTTTTATAAGGGACTATTTCCCTTTCACCTCCCTCACCTCCCTCCTGCCACCTTGTGAAGAAGTGCCTGCTGCCCCTTTGCCTTCTGCCATGATTGTAAGTTTCCTGAGGCCTCCCAAAGCCATGCAGAACTCTGAGTTAATTAAACCTCTTTCCTTTATAAACTACCGAGTCTCAGGTATTTCTTCATAGCAGTATAACAGATTAATACAAAGTCCCAGGGTCTTAGTATTTATTATAATAAATTATAGCTCATTCTGAGGCCAGGGGCTCTGTTTTCTTTATCTTAGTGCTTATGGCAGAAAGACTGGCAAATATTAATAATAGGTGCTCAGAAAGTGTGTTTTAAATGGGAATTTTGAGAAAACGTCCCGAATAACATTAAGGAGAATCGTGGGCTTTTTCCTGAGCTTCCCTAGATTTGTCTGGCTGGCTTCCGTGCTGCTTGCAGAATGTACAGCTCTGGTGGTGTGCACCTTCTCCTGTGGGATGACTACCTCAGGCATGACCTCCATTCCGCCCACATAGTGAGAGCTGTAGCAGAACTGGTTCTCAAGTCAGTCCAACCAGACTGTGGAGTCTTTGGCACCTCCCCCGACTTTCAGGTGCAGAGATAGCACTGTGCCTCAGGATGTGGCTTCCCCAATGGCTGCCTGGAGGGGTCTTTGGTTACACAGCCTGGGCATGCTAGAGAATTATCACTCTGTAAGGTCTACTTGGACCAAGGAGAGATAGGAGGTGCAAAGGAACCCGCACATTAAGTCATCTCACTCACTCCTGGTGGACCACTCTGTGCACCATACTTCCATACAAACCAATCAAGCAACACACTCTGTGATCTCATGAAGCTGTAGCCCGCTTCCTGATGCTCCACTTTGCACTTGCCTTCTCTCCATCCCTGATTGACTTCCTTTTTACTCACTCTTGCTGCCCTGGAATTGTACTTCCTTCCTTCTAATACAATATTAGGCCAGGTGTGGTTGTTCACACCAGCATTTTGGGAGGCCAAGACAGGAGGATCACTTGAGGCCAGGAGTTCAAATCCAGCCTGATCAACATAGTGAGACCCCGTCTCTACAGAAGAAAAACAAACAAGCAAAAAATTACTCGGGCATAGTGGTGTGTGCCTGTAGACCCAGATACTTGGGAAGCTGAGGCGGGAGGATCAGTTGAGCCCAGGAGTTTGAGGCTACAGTAAGCCATGAACAAACATTCTGTTTGTTTAAGGAAACCATTATCCATGCGAGCATTTCTTAAAAATTCAATTAGTTCATTTAAAAAATAATCTTAGAGGAGGTGAAGTGAGGTCTCAAGGGCAGCAAATTAACTCCTAGGACAAGCAAACATTTAATTGTCCTTGATTTTAAAGATGATCAGTTTAAGCTTGATAATGATTCCTTTAAAGTGGCATTATTTCTCAATGCATCAAGCCTGTGCTGACAAGTTTCTTGAAAAAGAGTTGGAAGAATAATTGGAAGATGCATAATTATTCTTTGCTTGATGTTTGGCTATCTTAATGTGATCTAATGTCAATAAAAGTTACAGCGAATGATACAAGTATCTGAGTTATTTTCCTTTGACAGATGTGAAACACTATATTACTTTTAAGCATTATTCTGTTTATCACAGATATCTTCTTGATGCAGTTAAATTTGTTTTATATTAAATACATGTAGGAGTTAAATATAATTAATAGAAATATTCTCAGGGGAAAAAATGAGGTTTGAATCTCAGTGACAGCTTGATCAGCTTGGATTTGTAGATGCCTCTGCCTGTAAGGGTCTGAAATCATTAACCCAAATAAATAAAAAGCATAATTTACAGTAGAGATATTAAACTACTTAATCTTATCTGACATAAGAAACAAAGTTAAAAAATGTTAGTGTATTGCTAAACCACCTAGAACAGAAACACATATGCAAACTGAAAAAGAAAAAAGAGTAAGTATTGTGTCTGGAAAGGACCCACAGGGGAATTATACAAGTTGAGAACCTACTAAGGTAAAAATGGAGTACCACAAACCTAACAAAGATGACAACCTTGATAATTAAATTTCAAATGATTTGATCATACTTTCTTGAGAACTCCCCCATATGAGATTGCCAAATAATAGCATTCATACTGAAATATGTACATCTTAAATGCAGCCAGCTCTCAACCATCACACTAATTGGTGAGAGTACAGTGGGGCCAGGCAAGGCGGCCCAAACCTGTAATCCCAGCACTTTTGGAGGCCAAAGCAGGAAGAGCACTCAAAGCCAGGAGTTTGAGACCAGCCTAGGCAGCATAGCGAGACCCCGTCTCTACACAAAAACTAAAAACTTAGCTGGGTCTGGTGGCGCAAACCTGTAGTCCTAGCTACTTGGGAGGCTGAGGAGGACGGATCACTTAAGTCCAGGAGTTTGAGGCTGCAGTGAGGTGTTATCATGCCACTGCATTCTGGCCTGGGTAACAGAGTGAGACCTTATCTCTAAAATAAATTGCTAAATAAATATAAAAGAAATGAGCATATAGTGGGCCCAAAATCAATCAGCAAATTTGTTAAATGCTAACTGTGAGGATTTAAAAGGAAACTTTTGCCAAAAAACCACTGCCTGGGTTCCTCCAGCTGTGGCCCCTGCTCAACCTGGAAATTGCCAACACCATTTACAACCTGCTTTATGATTGAGCTAGCCCACTCACCAGCCCCTCTGGAAAAGGAAAGATAATATCAAGTAGGGAGGGAGTGGTAAGGGAGTAGGATGGTTCAGGGAGCAGAATTTTAAGAAGGCAATGGCTGCTGGGCGCGGTGGCTGACACCTGTAATCCCAACACTTTGGGAGAATCAGGTAGGTGGATCACTAGCTCAAGAGATTGAGATCATTCTGGCCAACATAGTGAAACCCTGTCTCTGCTAAAAATACAAAAATTAGCTAGGTGTGGTGGCGCATGCCTATAGTCCCAGCTACTCGAGAGGCTGAGGCAGGAGAATCACTTGAATCTGGGAGGCAGAGGTTGCAGTGAGCCAAGATCGCACCATTGCACTCCAGCCTGGTGACAGAGCGAGACCCCATCTCAAATAAAAAGAAGGCAATGGCCAGTGACCCAAGCGTTGTTATAAAACAAGAGGAATGAATGAAGAAAAGTCTTTACTTACAAACAGTCACTGGTGTTCTTCAAAAGAGTAGTTTCAGACATTCCAACCTCTGGCCTTAATGAAGTAGCTGAAACTGGAATTCACCTTGAATAACTAGAAAAACAGACAAAATATATGAAACAACTGTTTCCAGACTTTGGACAATAGGTAATATGGGACTGTTATCCCTGAGAGAAGGTGGCCTTGAAGTCCCCTGGGCTTTCTGCCTTGAAGACACATGTCTGGGGATGGAGCAGGGAAGGGGACCCATGTAAGACACAATGGTCTTATTGAGTTGAGGGGCCCAAGATCAGAATTCAGGAGGGTTGAAGTAGCTGGAAATTGTAGGGCAGAGTTACAGAGCTTCTCTCTCAGAAAGAGAGTTCCGGAAATCTTCACGGTGTCATTTTGAGCCTTTGCTGAATATGGTGAAACTCCATTGAACGAAGAGAGATTGAGAACTGAAGAGCAGTTCCTGAGCTTACAAAGGGCTGGAAATTGCTCAAGGCCTGACCAGCCAGAGGGGAGTGTCCTCACTGATCACTAGGAGCATTCAGTAGAAGCGTTAGACGCGCCATCCCTCAGAAATGTCACCAAACTGTTCCTAGGATAAAAGCTACTTTAGGTCTGCCCCAACAAAGCTAAAAACAAACCCCAAAATGGCCAAACTAAACCAAAATACCTTTCTGCCTGCCACTACAAAACTCAACAGTCTTTGAAGGAAGATAGTAAGATCTAGGCACTCAGTAATGTAAAACTCGCAATGTTCGACATCTAATAAAAAATGAATAAACATGGCAAGAAGCAGAAATATGTGACCCATAACCAGAAAACTAATCACTCAAAGGAAACAGACCCAGAAATGACAGAGACAGAATTAGCAGAGAATGTTAAAACACCTATTATAACTATTTTTGACTACTTAAATGAAAACATGAACAAAGTGAGGAAAGAAATTGAAGACATTAAAAAGAGAGAGAGAAGTTTCAGGAGAATGCCACCATCCTGAAAAAAGAAAGGCGTGAAGACGACAAAATTAAGTTACAGGACAAAGACCATTTACTCAAGAAGTACAGCTGGAGGGACAGAAGTAGCAAGGCAAAGGCTAGGCTGTTGTTTGGTTTTCCTAGGAAAAAAAAAGAGAGGCTAAAAAGGAAAGCAAAAGAATAAGCAGTTGAGAAAGAACGCTTTAATTGTTAGAGGAAATTATATGAGGTTAATGGTTCTAGGAAGCTTTAGGAGAGAAAACTTATCTCTAAAGAGAAGAGGAATGATTTCGTGCTGAGACAATGGAAAGAGGTAAACATAAAATAGAGACAGAAAGTTCAAGGGAATTAAACAAGGCCAGGGTAACTAAAGGAGTCTCAGTAAACAGGAAGCAAAATCCTTCACTAAGAGGTGGTAGTGCTGGGGAGAGCAATGTGTGAAAAAAAAAAGTGAGCAGAGGGAGTCTGAACCAGAGACTGTGGGAAACACACCTCAGAGAAAATACAAGAGATGAATGATGAAATCCCAGCACTTTGGGAGGCTAAGGTGGGCCGATCGCTTGAGCCCAGGAATTTGAGACCAGCCGGAGTAACATAGTGAGACCCCCATCTCTACTAAAAACAAAAAAATAAAAATTAGCCGGGCATGGTGGCATATCCCTGTCGTCCCAGCTACTTGAGAGGCTGAGGTGAGAGGATCATTTGAGCCTGGGAGATGAAGGCTGCAGGGAGCTGTGATTGTTCCACTGCCCTCCAGGCTGGGGGCAGAGTGAGACCCTGTCTCAAAAATGAAAATGAAATTGAAAATTTAAAAAGAGAAGAATAAAAGGATTGCAAAGGTGTAGCTCCAAATAGCCCCATTTTCCCAATTGGATACCAGAATTATCAGAAGGAAATAAGTAAATGGAAAGGAAAAGTGATTTGAGTTTAAATGTTAAAAAGAAAATCGTTGTCCTTTTTATTTTAGTGTACTAAATCCTAGTGAACTTTCTGGAAGAATAATGATAGTGAAGGAGGAGCATTGTGAAGATATAGTAAACTGGGAAAGCAGGAAAATAAGTGGGAAAAACTTTGGACCTACCAGACAAGAATAGAATGGTTGTAATCTTCAGTCTGCTAAAATTTTATTTTTATAAAATTACGTTTGTGAACTTGGATAATAAAGCTGTGTATAACTGACAATTGGTTGTAATAAAAATGACAAAGTCAGTTACATTTCTGTGTTGTGTAGTAAGGCAAATCAGGTCAGGACCCAGAAGACCTAATGTTGTGTGACCTCTGACTCGGCCATCTTTAAGGGCTAATCATTCAATCGCTCTGAGTTTGTTTCTACATGCATAAAGTGGGCAAAATGCTAGTTATGCCTACTCCATGTGAATTTGCACAAATCAAATGAGAGTCTGAATGAAAACACTTTGCATGCTGCTAAATGTTCTGAAAGAAGATATGTCTAGACCTTTTCTGGGCTGTCTATCCAGCTTACAGGGATTCTTCTTTCTCTGGCTGTTGGCTTTCCAGCCACTGGGGTGCCTCTACCTCCCCATAGGATGTACTCTATCACTCCACCCACCTACCCACAATTAACTAGACCAGGATTAAACATCTCATCCTGGAGGAGTCCATCAGGTTCTCCCTCCTGAGAATTTAGAATTGGGGCCAAGACTATTCAATTTGGACTGATAGCTTGAACAGAAATGTAAACTTTGGAGCAATGGGTTGGTCATCTGCTACTGGCCAAGGGCATGGAGACACACATCTGCCAGCTGCAGAAAGATTGACGCTGATAGGCACAGGGAGGCTCCGAGAAGAGGAAGAGAGGGAACGGACACGTCTGACAGCCGTGCACAACCCGGTCTTCCTCCTGAGGCCTGATGGCTTTACTGACCTGAGAGTCTGCGAACCACTCCTGTGTCCTATGAATAGAATCTTTGATTTTCATAATCTGGCTCACATGTTTTTCTGTAATTTTCAATGGAAGATTTGAACTAAGGCAGTGTATGGGTTCAAGAGTGTCCCTGCAGACTCATGTCTCCCAGAACCTCAAAGTGTGACTTTATTTGGAAATAGAGTCTTTGCAGATATAATTAGTTACGTTAAAATGAGGTAAGACTGGATTAGAGTGGGCTTGCATCCAATGACTGGTATCCTTATAAGAATAAAAGAAGATACACAGAAATACACAAAGAGAAGAAGCCCATATGAAGACACAGGATGCAGAAATCGGCATTCTGCTGCCACAGGCCGGAGAATGCCTGGGGCCACCAGACGTCTGAAGAAGCAGAGAAGGATTCTCCCCTCCAGACTTCAGAGGGAGCACAGCCTGCTGATAACTTGATTGTAGACCTCCAGCTCCAGAACTGTGAGAGGATACATTTCTGTTATTTTAAGCCACCCCGTTTGTGGTACTGAGTCACAGCAGCCCTAGGGAAGTCACAGAAGCACTAGAACAGGAGGGTTTACCTCAGAATTGCTCTTTTCCAACTAGACTCTACAGTGAGGAGAATGCCTTGTTGTCCGTAAGTGCCTGCTAGGCCCACAGCCCAATTCTGAGAAACAGGCCGCTAGTGGCTTATTCTCTGTTGTCATATTTCTTGCCATATAAAATCAACTCTAGTGCTCTAGGCACATTTGTTTGGAGCCAAGGTTCCCCTGGGACTGAGCTAGTCAGAAGATCAAAAAGGACTTCGGGTGGCCAACTGCCTAATAGGGACACTCAACCAGGAAATAGAAATACTAGATAAACAAAGTGTAGGTATCCCAATCCATGCTGAGCCTTTATTCCATTCTCCTTGAGCCTGTAGACATCCCTGCGAAGCTCTGAGACCAAGAACGACTGCCCAGCTAAGGAGGCAAAGACATCCCATGCTGCCCCATGAATCCTGGCAATAAACACCCATTATTGGGATGATCTGGGTATGCTCCCTGTTTCAACCCACTTTAGTCAACGCGGCTACCACAGCAAAATACCATAGACCGGGTGGCTTAAACAACGGAAACATCTGACATTTCTGGAGGCTGGGAAGTCCAAGATTAGGTGCCAGTCAGTTCCTGTTGAGCAGTCTCTTCCCAGCTTGAGGAGGGCCACCTTCTCACTGTGTCCTCACATGACCTTTCTTTAGCACAGGGTAAGAGAGAGAGAGAGAGAGATTGCTTTCTTCCCCTTCTTGTAAGGTTGCCAATTTTATTAGATTAGGATCTTGCCCTTATGACTGTGTTTAACCTTATTTCCCTCCCAAAAGCTTATCTCCAAATACCATTACACTGGGGGTTAGGGCTTCAACATATGAATTTGGGGTGGGGGATATAATTCTGTTTACAGCAAATCTTAAAGGATCTAACTAATGTAGGCTAGGCCAAATGTACTCATGTGTGTATATAACAGCCATACAGGCTCAATATGTGTTTTTGAGGAGTAGGGAGGAAGCTCAGAAAACATGCCCTGAGCTTTGCTGCCATTTCCTCCTCCTCTACCTCTGCTGGTATCAGAGGAAACCCTCAGTCCTCTGAGAACATTTGCTGGGGAGCGTGTTCCATGGGATTGGCCCAGCCCTGAAAAAGGCAGAATGTATTCCGGGTGTTTGTGCACAGGGTCAAATTTATTTTTTCCCTTTAACATCTTGTTAGGTTATTTTCACCAAACAGCTGGCTCATTCATAATTCTAAAGCAGGAGTCACACTGAAAGACAATTTCAGATAATTTTTGTCACCTCACAAAGACAGAAAATGCTTCTAATTACATAAACAAGGATATGTGTGTATATGTTTATACTTCTTATATGCCAGGTGTTGTGCTAAGTGATTTATATATATATATAATCTATAAAAATTTCTATATATTATATAGAAATATATTTCCATATATTGATATCTATATATATTTATATTTATATATATTTAGAAATATATATATATATAAATTCTCTTTATCCTTACAACAACCTCATGAGGCAGTAGTGTTATTCTCCTTTAACAAGCCAGACAACTGAGGCACAGTGAGGTTAAGTAATTTGTCCAAGATCATACAGTACTAATGCTGGGACTTGACACAATATGGCTTCTGAGTCTGTACCTTTATCTACTACCCTGTACTGCTAAGTTAATAAACCATCAGTCCCAGCTATGAGAAACTGCTAGCGTAGTGGTTGGGGCAAAGGACGAGTAAGGGGTATATAGATGGGAAGATCAAAATGTAAACAACTACAGTGCAAAATGTAAAAAGTTCTGTAATAGAGATTATGGACAAAAAGCTATGGAATCAGAAAATTATCATGAGAAAGACATTCTTTTGCATGAAGCATTTCTTAGCCTATTAGTCTCTATAGATTTTGATGATCATAGAGTAACTGACAGTCCCAGAAGTAAACATAAATTACCTGGGAATAAATCAGTATCAATTCAGGGCACCATGTGTTAACTTTAACTGACTGGGGACAGTGGGCAAGCTATATGGTGGATGTGGAAAGAGACGCAAAGTCTTACTGTCACATTCTTACTGTCACAAGAAATGCAAAGTCTTACTGTCCTGAGCGAAGGGCTGGTTGCTTTGAAGTTGTGTCCCCAGGGCAGAAAGGGAAGAGGATTGTGTTCCTTCCCATTGCTCTTGCTAATCAAGTGGCCCTGTGTGCTCCAACAAGAAGTTCTTCTTAGTTGGATGAATGGATGTGTAGAGAGGCAAGAGGCCAGGACTTATGGGCTCAAGAATGTGTAAGATTTATTGGAGCTGCTGGTTAGAACACTGCTGTTTTCGTGAACTGGACCAAAATGCTCTCACACGAAGCTTTCACCAATAAAATAAATAGCCTCAGGTGTCCATCAACCTAAGGGGACCTGCTAGTAGTTGATATAATTGCCAAACCACTCACTGGGAACTTGACAGATGAGTCCTTTAGCTTTCAAACCAGGGTGAGACTTTTCACCAAAAAAAAAAAAAAAGACTAATGCTTTTTACAGAGGAATAGAAATCTTTCAGATATTCAACAAATATTTATTTAGTGCCTACTATGTAACAGACACTGTACCTGGAGATTGCAATATATCAGTGAGCAAAAGAAAGATTTATACCCTCATGGACCTTATACTCTAGTGTAAGGAGATAGGTGATTAACAATAGACCCACTAACTAGCTGAATAATGCATATTCTAGGAGGCTATAAAGTGTTATGGAAAAAGAGAAAAGTAGAGCAGAATAAAGGGAATGAAAGCATGGGGAACCCACTGCAGAATCATCAGGGCAGAACGCATTGAGGAGATGGTTTCTGAGCAAAGACTTGAAGGTGTTGAGAGGATTAGCCAAGTGGACAAGAGGGGAAAGAGCGTACCAGACAAAGGAAACAGAAAGGCGGGACTATGACTATGCCTGGTGTTTTAAGGCTACTAAGGTGGCTGGAGCAGAGGCAGGGAGGGGAGACCAGAAAGATGGAAGAAATAAGAAGGAGCTGATCCTTCGTGGGCTTGCAGGCCACTGTAGGGACTTCTACTTTTACATTGTAGGACCTTTACCCTTAATGAGGTGGGACTGTATTAACGGGTTTTGAGCAGAGGAGTGACATGTTTTCTCTTATGTCATAACCAGATCACTCTGATTCCTGTATTGTGAGTTGACTTTATGACAGCAAGAGTGGAAACAGGACAACCAGATAGGATGCAAATGCAATGATCAAGAAAAGAGATGATGCTGGCTTGGACTAGGTTACCAATAGCAGAAGTGGTGAGAAGTAGTTAGATTTTGGGGGTGGAAGTAGGTAGAGTTGCTATGGATTGGATGTAGTATGTGAGAAAAACAATTTAAAAAGATGATTCAGATGACTATGAACACCACGATGGAGGAGGCTAGAGGTGGGGCAGGTTGTTGGTTATAGGAGTCTGGAAGTCAAGGAAAAAGTCTGGATGGAGAGATAAACGTGAGAGTTGTTGGTATACAGATGATATTTAAAGCTAATGGCTGGACAAGATGGCCAGGGAAGTGAGTGTGGATAGAGAAGGACTCAGACCAAGGACTGAGCCTTGGAGCACTCCAACATGAAGGGGTTGGGAGAAGACGAATCAGCAGAGGAGACTGAGATGGAGTGATCAGTGAGGCAGGAAGAAAACCTATATATTAAATTCCAGAAACCAAGTAAAGAAAGTCTGCCAAGGAGGAGGTAGAAATTGACTGTGTCAAATGCCGCTGAGAAGTAAAACAAACTGAGGGCTGAGGATTGACCATTGGATTTAGCAACATGGAGATCATTGGTGATTTTGCCAGCAAAAGCTTTGTCAGAGTGTTGGGGGAAAATCCAGACTGAAATAGATTTACAAGTGAATGGGTGCATTTGATTATATGTGTATCATACCTCAACTAAGTTGATTTAAAAACACTAAAAGGGGGAGGGTTGACATAAGATAACCCAAATCTGGACATAACACAAATGTCCATCAACACTGGAATGGATTTTAGAAGTCATGGCATATTCATTCCATGGAATATAATAGACTAAGCAGGAGTCCGCAAACTACAGCCTGAGAGTCAAATCCGACACTGGAACTGTTTTTATAAAGCTTTACTGGCACACAGCCATGACCATTTGTTAATGTTGTCTTTGGGTGCTTTCACGGGCAATAGCAGCAGAGTTGAGTAGTTGTGATAGACTTTATGGTCTAGAAGTTAAAATAGTTGCTGGGAGCAGTGGCTCACACCTATAATCCTAGCACTTTGGGAGGCCGAGGCAGGCAGAGATCACGAGGTTAGGAGATCGAGACCATCCTGGCTAACACAGTGAAACTCTATCTCTACTAAAAATACAAAAAAATTAGCTGGGTGTGGTGGCACATGCCTATAGTCCCAGCTACTCAGGAGGCTGAGAGGCAGGAGAATCACTTGAACCCCGGAGATGGAGGTTGCAGTGAGCCGAGATCACGCCACTGCATTCCAGCCTGGGTGACAGATTGAGACTCCGTCTCAAAAATAAACAAACAAACAAGCAAAAATAATGGTTATTCTGGGATGAGTGTCTGGGAGGGGTCAGGAGGTGAGCTCCTGGGGTGCTGATAGATTCTATTTCTTGATATGGGTGCTGGTTGCCAGGAGTGTTCCGCTTGTGAAGATTAACTGAGCACTTAGAATTATGTGCACATTTCTAAATGTCTAAAATAAGGTTTACTAAAAATTAAAAATAGTAGGAGAAGAACTGGGTTATAGCAATTCTTTCATGAAGTTTTGCTCTAGAGCGGAGGAAAAAAATAAAGAGTAGTTCACAAGAGGCAGGATTTTTTTTTAAAAAAAACTATGAAAGGTTTTTTTTTAAGCTAGGAAAAACAATAGCATGTTTATATGTGGATGGGAAGAGGGAACTGAAGGTTTAGAAGAGGAAGGGGAGAGTGCCGGAGCGATGTCCTTGAGCAGGTGAGAGGGGATGCATTCTGGTGCACCAGGTGCGGGACTGACTTTGGACGAGGTGCAGGGAGTGCATCTATGCTACCAGCACATTTCGGTTAAGTGAAGGCACCTACAACCTGGTGCCTACCTTTATGCATGGTAAAAAAACAATTCTGGGTTACCAAGTAACTCCTTTATGATCTTCCCAAAGTGGTTCTCTGTTTGCCACTTCATGAATAATAATTTCACTAATCATGAACACTTTACAGGTGCATTCACAGAGATCTCATTCGATACTTGTCTTCTAATGAATGCAACATATTTTCTGTCTCTTCAGTGAGATGGCACAGAGCAACTCAGAATATCTCAAGTGATAGTCTACAGTTCCTGTAACCGAGTTAGGGCTGTGACCAAGGTCTCCGTATTAGTTTGCCAGGACTGACATAATAAAGTGCCTTAAATGACAGAAATTTGTTGTCTTACAGTTCTGGAAGGTAGAAGTCTTGAGATAAAGGTGCTGGCAGAATTGTGCTTTCTGAGGGCTGTAAAAGAGAATTTGTTCTGTGTTTCCCTCCTAATATCTGCTGGTTTGCTGGCAATATTCAATGTTCTTTGCTTCGTATATGCATCGCCCTAATCTCTCTTTTCATATTCAGATGGTGTTCTCCCTGTGCCTGTGTCTGTTTGTGTCCAAGTTTCCCCTCTTTATAAAGACACCTGTCTTATTGAATTAAGGACCCGCCCTATTCCAGTATGACTTCATCTTAACTAATCACATCTGCAAACCAATCACATCTATTTCCAAATAAAGTCACACTCTGAGGGACTGGAAGTTAAGACCTCAACATGTGAATTGGGGTGGGGGGACAAAATTCAACCCACAAAAGTCTCCTAATGCTACATTTAGTGTCAGGCTTAATGACAGTAGATAAGGGAACTGTAGACCAGGTAGAATTTGAGGGTCAATGGGATTGAAAAGGTCTTCCTGGTGCATCACTCTAATGCCTGTCAGCCCTATTGTTTGAACATGTTTTCTTTGATGTTACTCTGATGTGACTTTTTTTTAATCTATTTAAAGAAGCAAAATCTTGAAAGCCAGGTACATTGCATGTGCCTGTATTCCCTGTTATATGCGGGTACAAGAGGCTGAGGCAGGAGGATTGTTTAATCTCAAGAGTTCAAGGCCAGCCTGGGAAACACAGCAAGCCCTTGTCTCTAAAAAAAAATTTAAAATAAATAATAAATACATTTCCAAAAAGAAAGCAGAACTTAAAGAATAGGAGGGAAGACGGGAAAGGCAAAGACTAAAGAGATTTGTGGGGAAAAGTGTTCCTCTCAGGAAGCGTTTTACCCCATTTTGCCCAGAATCACATGCATTGAATTCTTGTTTGTCTTTTATAACATAAAAACAGCTTCCCTAGGCTTCACTCTTCAGATTCTGATTCTGCAGCCCTGGGGCCCAGGAACCTACATTTTAGCATGCTTTCAGGTGATTCGGGTGTCACACTTTGACAAAGACTTCTCTAGGGAGCCAGCGGCCAGTGGCTCACAGTGTGGAGAAACTGAAGTAATAAGACACTGGGTTAGGGCAAGACTGGGCCTTGCCATCTAGACAGAATGGACAGAACCATAAAACCCATAAGGTCAGAGCTGCAAGGGCCCACAGTGACTGTCAAGATCACCTCCTCACTTTCCAGGTGAGAAAACAGAGTCCAGAGATGGTGAAGCCAGGGCATTGTGAACACTGAAGAGCAGAAGGAGAAGCGAAAACAGGATTTAAATATAACAAGAAGATTACAATGGATCAAATGAAAAGAGAGAAGAGGTATGTAAAAAGCTATCTCTTAAGCCAATGTCTAGACCAGATCATGTCTCCTTTCTCCTTATCAGGTCACAGACATTGTCATGCTTCAAGGGTGGACCACTTCCATGCTTACGAGGCAAGCCCAAATTCACAGCAAGTACTTGCTCACAAAGAAGCTGTTTATTTGCTGGGTTTCGCTGCTTCTCAGGGCACCGCACTATCCTTAGCATGCCAAGATTAAATAAGAATCTCAGGAAAACATTTTTGGCATGCAGAGATAAAATAAGAAACCAAGAGAAACACTTTGACTGTATGATGATCTTCAGTTAACTATGAGTCTTCTATAGACTTCCTGACAACCCTTTGAGTATGAGCATCAGTATCTGCGCTGTTCTTTGCTGTGCCGTCATCTTCCTGACCCCATTTAGTGTGCACAATAACCCTGTAACAGGTATTATCCTCAATGGGCCGATATGTTAAAGGTGGAAATCTGATCATGCCCTTTCCCTGCTTACAATCATTTGGTGAATTCCTTACTGTTCATCTATTGGCTTGGGAAATATGTTCCAAGTTAACAATCTAAAAAGGAAAAAAAGGTAATTTGTACAACAATGTACATAGTAACTTTATTCACAGCATTATAAATTTGGGGCCAGGCGCACTGGCTTATGCCTGTAATCCCAGCACTTTGGGAGGCCGAGGCAGTTAGATCACTTGAGGTCAAGGGTTCGAGATCAGCCTGGCCAACATGGTGAAACCCTGTCTCTACTAAAAATACAAAAATTAGGCATGGTGACACATGCCTGTCGTCCCAGCTACATGGGAGGCTGAGGCAGGAGAATCACTTGAATCCAGGGGGCAGAGGTTGCAGTGAGCCGAGATCACGCCACTGCACTCCAGCAACAGAATGAGACTCTGTCTCAATAAAATAATTTTTTTTTAAAAATGAGAAACAACCCAAAACCCAATAATAGAGGGCAGGACTAAGCGAATCCTGCTATATCAATACACTGGAATACTCTGTACCTACTTTAAATAATAAGAATCTGCTCTCCACTGTGGCACGAGTGTGTGTCTATGAGTGGTTTAATTGTGAAATCAACCTAATCAAGTGGCTAATGAACAACCTGATTTCAACTCTGTGAAAACAGACACACTGACAAAAACTAGACAATACCAACAAGGGGCAAAGTTCTTGATATTGTATGTGAATCTCATCTTCTGTATCTTCTGTTTAAATGTGACAAAACATTTAAATGGAGAAGACAATGCCTTTGGAATTTTCTTCTGGGGGCTCTCACATAGGATTTTATATTGAGATTAAAACCATAAGACCTTTGTACAACAAGAGTGGGCTGGGGACATGGTGGCAGTTTTGTTTTGTTTTGTTTTGTTTGTTTTATTTTGTGACAGAGTCTCATTCTGTCTCTCAGGCTGCAGTGGCACGATCTTGGCTCACTGCAGCCTCCACCTTTCAGGTTCAAGTGATTCTCCTGCCTCAGCCTCCTGAGTAGCTGGGACTACAGACGTGGGCCACCATGCCCGGCTAATTTTTATATTTTTAGTAGAGTTGGGGTTTCATCATATTGGTCAAACTGGTCTTGAACTCCTGACCTTATAATCCACCTACGTTGGCCTGCCAAAGTGCTGGAATTACAGGCGTGAGCCACCGCGCCCGGCCATGATGGCAGTTTTATGTGCAAATGTCAGTGTTTGGGTCAAGTCTGAATGGGAGTGTGGTGGGCAGACTACAGCTGACATGGTGGACCCGTTTCTCACACGCATGCTTGGCCCGAAGGCACCTCAGCTCCTGCTGCCACAGCAGTTCAAGGCCAGTAAGAAGTCACAGAGCAGGAAAAGAACTGCCCTATTAACTGCAAGAGAAAAACTGGTCAGACTTGATCAAGCAGAACATGAGTGGTGATGTCAAGCTGACCTTACACACAGTTTCAAAGAGGCTCCAGGAACGGTTCACCCAGTTCTTCTCTCTTTATTGGTATTTTTTGTGGTTCAAGTCATAAAAGCAGGGTGCTGAAGGTTTACTATTAATGCACACAAATGACTGAAGTGCCTGAACTGCAGTATCTATTCAAGTGTGTTTATTAGGCCTCTTCCAGTTCTCTTTCAAGATTCTCTCCCTCCACTACATACACCTAAATCTAAGAGTGTTAAGCTCTTGTCCCTTTCTGTGAACAATGTTATCATGAATCCAGTCCTCTTTAGGTTTACTGTTTCGCTGTGTGCAGTGGCGGAGTAAGTTGAATGGTCAGGAGAGATGTTGCCCTTCTAGATTCTGTGGGTTTTCTGCCTTTGTAAAGTGGAACCTCAACTTGGCTTATGGTGGCTTGATTAAAAAACAAAACAAAAACTGGCTCATGCATCCCAAACTTCCCAAACTCCATAGCCTGATTTGTATGAGAAAATCAATTTAATCATTTATAATAAGAAATGTAGCAGCCAAGAGCCAAGATATTTATGTTGGCCAGTCTGTGAGTTCCCTTCCCATGAAGAAAGCCCAAAGACGAGAAGGTTGCTGCTGTGTGAGCTTAAGTTATTGGTATAAGGAAGGGGTCTAAGAGATACTTATTTACAAATTGCTCTGCCTAAAATTCCCTGATTCCCTTCCAATGTCTACTCCTCTAAAGGCCTGGCTCCCAGCCACTTAGTCTGCAAAACTTCTCTTATTCCTGAGCTCTTGGGAAAAATTAATCATTCATTCTGCCAGGCTACCATAACTTTTGTACATCCATTATAGCACCTATCACTTTGCATTCCAGTAGTTCTTAATGTACTTGTCTCCCCTGTTATATCAGTAATTAGGGCAGAGATTCTCATACACTTTTGTTTCTCTAATACCTATCACATAATAGGTGCTTGGGACAGGATTGCTAAATGAATGACTGACTGACTGACTGAATGAATGAATTGAATGAATGAATGAAATTATATCTCCATCTACCCTAAAGGCCTTTTCCTTCCTTCCTTTCTTCTTTTTCTTTTTCTTTTTTTTTTTTTTTTTTGAGACAGGGTCTCATTCCTGTTACCCAGGCTGAGTGTAATGGCACAATCACAGCTCACTGCATCCTCAACCTCCCAAGTCTCATGTGATCCTCCCACCTCAGCCTCATGAGTAGCTGAGACTACAGGCACATGACACAATGCCTGGTTAATTTTTGTATTTTTAATAGAGACATAGATTTGCCTTTTTGTCCAGCTGGTCTTGAACTTGTGGGCTCAAGCAATCCAGGCACCTCGGCCTCCCAAAATGCTGGGATTACAGACATGAGCCACCATGCCTAGCCCCTAAAGGCCTTATATAAATCAGGTTTTATTAAATGGATGTAGATAGATATTAAGAGTAATTGGTGGGAAGTGGTGGGGAGAGAAAGAGAATCCTGTCCCCTACCCATGACAGACTTGCCCAAACATTATACTAAGGGGAACCCATAAAAGCCAGTTGTAGGCAAAACCCAGTGCTTCAGGGTTTCACCTAGAATCATCTGCTTGTCTGCTTCATCTCTATTATTCCCTAGCCACACCTTAGGCCTGTCTTACTCATGTCTTGAACTGCCTCCTTATTTTAGTGAACAATTTGATCTCCTCTTCAAACATGTTGATTTGGGTTCTCCAAACTCACCTTTTCCCGATCTTCTCTACTGTCTTCTGCTAATCCTTAGCGTGCTCTAGAGCCCTAGTTTGTAAAGGACCAACAGCATCAGCCTCCTCTGTGAACTTGTTAGAAATGTACAATTCGCCATGTGTGGTGGCTCTTGCCTGTAATCCCAGCACTTTGGGAGGCCAAGGCGGTGAATCACTTGAGGTCAGGAGTTTGAGGTGAGCCTGGCCGACATGGTGAAACCCTGTCTCCACTAAAAAAAATACAAAAATTAGTCAAGTGTGGTGGCATGTGCCTGTAGCCCCAGCTACTCAGGAGGCTGAGGCAGGAAAATCGCCTGAATCCAGGAGGCAGAATTTGCAGTGAGTTGAGGTCGCCACTGTGCTCCAGCCTGAGTGACAGAGCGAGACTCTGTCTTAAAAAAAAAAAAAAAAAAGAAAGAAAGAAATGAAATGTACAGCTAGCTAAGGGTAGGTCCCAAAACTACTGAGTCAGAATCTGCTTTCTCACAAGACCCCTAAGTGTTCTGTTGGCACAGTAAAATGGAAGAAGCTCTGCTTTATCTTTAATGATGACCACTACTCTTGGTTCATGATTTTCTTCTCAACCTTGTCTCCTGTTGTTCTCAGGACATCAACATCCATTGTATTAATTATCTATGACTACATACCAGGTCACTCCACCTTAGCAGCTTAAAACAACAAACATTTATTATCTCACAGTTTCTGTGAGCCAGGAATCTTGGCAACACTTATCTGGGTCCTCTGGCTCGGGGTCTCTCACAAGGCTGCAGTAGAACATTGACTGAGGCAGCCATCATCTAAGGCTCTGCTGGGGAGGATCTGCTTCCAAGCTCACTCATGTGGCTGATGGCAGGCTCAGGTCCTCGTGGGTTGTTGGACTGAGGGCTTGGTTCCACCCTGGCTGTTGGCCAGAGGCCTGCCTGAGCTCTTTGCCTAGTTGGTCTCTCCACTGGGCAGCTCACAACATGGCAGGTGGTGTCATTTGAGCAAACAAAAGCAAAAACAAAAGAAAGCAAACAAGGTGAAAGCCACAGCATTTTTATTTTTATTTGAGACAGAGTCTCGCTCTGTCGCCAGGCTGGAGTACAGTGGTGCAATCTCAGCTCACTGCAACCTCTGCGTCCTGGGTTCTAGTGATTCTTCTACCTCAGGCTCCCGAGTAGCTGGGACTACAGGCATGCACCACCGCACCTGGCTAATTTTTGTATATTTAGTAGAGACAGGGTTTCACCATATTGTCCAGGCTGGTCTTGAACTCCTGATCTCGTGCTCCTCCCACCTCAGCCTCCCAAAGTGCTGGGATTACAGGCGTGAGCCACGGCACCTGGCAAGCCAGAGTATTTTTGTAACCTAATCTCAGAAGCGAAAGTCCACCATTTTTGCCACATTTTATTTGTTAGAAGGGGGTCACTAGGCCTACACTCATGGAATAGAGGATTATACGAGGTGGGACTAACAGGAGGTGGGGATTCCTAGGGGCTCTCTTAGAGGCTGCCCACCAAATCCATGTTCATTTTCATGCAGGAACTTAGCTGACTAGTTTCTACTTCAGTTACACACTTGCACGGCTATACCTGGGACCTCAACATCACTTGGAATTTTATATTCTCCAAACTGTCACCCTCTGTGCTTGGCTGTATTGACCAAACTTGTCACTCTCCCTACTTATCCCACCTCTTCACTCATATTGGACCATCCTTCAGAGCAGACATGACTATATGCCCTTTTCAACCTTCCTTGTTATAGCTTGTTAATGCCATTCCTGTCTTACTCAAAGCTCCGCACAGCGAGCTTCCTGTGGTTGGCTAGTTATGTATGGGTATGCTAACGAGCTAGCACACTCACACTCCACACTCTTCTATTTGATTTGTGGCGTTGTCACTTTCCCTTCCTTCACATTAGGGAAAATCCAGCATTCTCAGGCTTTTTTCCTACTCCCAGGTTGATGCGTATGCCTCAAGAAAATCACACCATCACATGGATGCGGTTGCTACCTTCACCTCGGCACTACCTCTCTTCTGGTGATGAATTCATCCCTACAGAATTTATCCAGCAGCATTTCCAGAGCTTTCTCACTCTCCTCAAGTCCCCAGACCTACCTTCACTATTCTGGGTCCAGATTAGGTTTCCCCTGGTGGAAGGCCATTCCCAGCTTTGCTATCTCCACTTTAGAATGTCCTCATCTCTTACTCATTGTTTTTCCCTTCTGTCTCAGAGGAGGGGCTGCTCATCATCCTCTCTGGATCTGAATGTTCCCTGTGTCCTTATGTCCTGTCTTATCCCACTTCCTCATTGACTTCGCTCCATCAGTTCCTCTCCCTCCCTCCTTGCTGCCTTTCCTTCAGCTTGCAAACAAGCCCACAGTAAAAACAACCTCCTCCAGCCACCTACTTAAGCAACTCCTTCATCACTTTCTTTCCACCACTACGTTTATTTGAAGTTTTATTATAATCTCCAAACATATAGAAAAATAGAATACCATAATAGATTCCAATATATATGCACCTGATTTTTAACAATTGGTCATATTTGCTTCATCTTTCTTTTACTGCATTATCTTTAAATTAAATTCTAGACATCATGATATTATACCCCTAAATACTTTAGAATGCATCTCTAAGAAAATCATTAACACAACTAACAATTGGTAATACTAATGTCTTAATATTATATCATAGACCATGTTAAAATTTTCCCAGTGGTCTCAAAAAATGTCTTTTGCATCTTATTTGTTTGAAGCAAGATTCAATGAAAGACCATGCATTGCACAGGTTGCTGCCTTCCTTAATTCTCCCTTAATTTCAACAGTGTTCTCTCCTCTTTTTTATGTCATTGAATTGCTGAACAGATTGTCCCATTGTCCCTATTCAATGTCCCTTCTGAATTTGTCTGCTTTTTTGTGGTTTTTGGTGTCATTTAACATGTTTGTCTAATCTCTGTATTTCCTGTAAGATGACGGTGAGATAGAAAGGCTGATTTCAATTCACATTAAACATTTGGTCAGGAATATTCATAGTTGGTGCCTTCAACTTTATATTGCATGCATTTTAGGGACATTACTCATAAGTATGACATGCATTTTAGGCACATTACTCATGAATATTGAATGCATTTTAGGCATATTACTCATGAGTATTGCATGCATTTTAGGCACATTACTCATGAGTAGCTAGGACTACAGGTGTATGCCATCACTCCGGGCTAATTTTTTCGTTTTTTAAATTTTTGGTAGAAACAGGGTTTCACCATGCCTTTCAGGCTAGTCTCAAACTCCTGGGCTCAAAGAGATCCTCCCACCTTGGCCTCCCAAAGTATTGGGATTACAGGCATGAGACACCATGCCCAGCCACATTTCCTTTTTATAAAAATAATTATAATAATAATTACCTTGTTTTTCTGTTTGTTTTGTTTTCTGTGTACTTGTCTCAGTTGATCAGTTCCTCTCCCAGAGCTGTAAAATTTCTCTGTATATTCTGTAGTTAATACATCAGGTAATCTGTCAGTTTCACAGTTTGGGTCCCCCCCCACCATCTTTTAAAAATAGCCTTTCTAGCAGCCTCCATTGTCCTGTTCCTATCTGTGACTGGCTGCTCTTTAGGTCTGCTGCACTGCAGGCCACCTGGGACTTCTGTCATTCCCTTCTCTTCTCTCCTACCTAAGATTATTTTTCTTGGATTCCATGTATGCCCCTTTCTTGGTTTCTTCCATTGTTTTGGTGAAACACCTTCTCCAATAGCTTCCTAAGGAGGGGTGTCTGGGGCTAGATGCGGTGGCTCACACCTGTAATTTCAGAACTTTGGGAGGCCGAGGCGGGCAGATCACTTGAGGTCAAGAGTTCAAGACCAGCCTGGCCAACATAATGAAACCCTGTCTCTACTGAAAATATAAAAAATTAGCCAGGTGTGGTGGTGAGTACCTGTAATCCCAGCAACTCAGAGGCTGAGACAGGAGAATTGCTTGAACCGAAGAGGCAGAGGTTGCAGTGAGCAGAGATCACGCCACTGCACTCCAGCCTGAGTGACAGGGCAAGACTCTGTTTCAAAAAGAAAAAAACATGGGGGTGCCTGGATGTAAATTTTTTGAGACCTTGCAGACCCAAAATGTCTTTAGTCTACCCTTACATGTGATTTGTACAGAATTCAATGTTGGAAATCCATTTTGATGACAATTTTGGAGTCATTCTTTCATTGTTGTCTAGCATCTAGTATTGCTATTAGAAGCTTAATGTCATTCTGTTTCTCTTTCCTGCATGGTCTTTTTGGTTTCTCATATTACTTTAGGATTTCTGGCAATTAATTCTTGTAAATTTTCTTTAATTATTTGACTATTGCTCTCAATTTTTCTCTGTTCTCATTTTGAAATTTTGATCAGTTGGATGCTAAATTTCCTGTGTTGAGTTTCTAATCTTATTATCCATTTCTTCCTCTTTTCTACTGGTTTAGAGCTACTCGTAACACATTTTCCAATCCTTCTATTAAATTTTCTATTTCTGCTATTACATTCTTAATATTTATAAATTTTTCTAATTCTCTGAATATTCCTTTTTAGGAGTATCTTATTAATGTTTCAAAGATGCAATACTTTCTCTTATCTAAGAATATTAATTATAATTATAATTTATAAGTTTTTTTCTGTTCCATCTACTGTTTCTATTCCTTATAAGTTGGTTTTGTTTTTGTTTTTTGAGGCAGAGTCTCACTCTGGCACCCAGGCTGGAGTGCAGTGGCCTGGTCTCAGCTCACTGCAACCTCTGCCTCCCAGGTTCAAGCAATTCTCCTGCCTCAGCCTCCCGAGTAGCTGGGACTACAGGTGTGCACCACACCCAGCTAATTTTTGTATTTTTTTTTTTTTTTTAGTAGAGACAGGGTTTCACTATTTTGGCCAGGCTGGTCTCAAACTCCTGACCTCATGATCCACCTGCCTCAGCCTCCCAAAGTGCTGAGATTACAGGCATGAGCCACTGTGCCCAGCCATAAGTTCATTTTTAAAGGTATGGGGTTTTTCCTTTCCTTTTTTTTTTTTTTTTTTTGTGACAGAGTCTCTCTCTCTCTGTTGCCCAGGCTGGAGTGCAGTGGCACAGTCTCAGGTTCAACCTCTGCCTCCTGGGTTCAAGAAATTCTCCTGCCTCAGTCTCCTGAGTAGCTGGGATTACAGGCACCTGCTGCCACGCCTGGCTAGTTTTTTGTATTTTTAGTAGAGACAGAGTTTCAACATGTTGGCCAGGCTGGTCTTGAACTCCTGACCTCATGATTCATGATCTACCCACCTCGGCCTCCCAAAGAGCTGGGATTACAGGTGTCAGCCACTGTGCCCAGGTGGTTTTGGTTTTTTTTCCATCTTTTGTATTGGAATCTTTCTTCTATATATCTTCTAATATCTGGTGACCCTTGGTGGTCTCTTGATTTAAGAATAAGGCAATAAAACATCCTTTGGAACCTCTGTGCATGGCAGGTTGGTTAGGCAGGGCTCTTTCCCTCTTTCCCCAAATGCTTTTCTCTTGGGGAGCCAGAAACTCCAATAACAAATATTCTAATCTCCTCCCTGAAGATGGGGTACTATAAGTCTGTCAGCCAGTGTCTAGAGCCAATGATATAAAAAGGCTGGAGACCTTGTTGTTCAATATGTAGACTTTCACTGAATGCCCAGTAGTTGCAGGGTCCAGAGTTGTTCTGGTTCAATCTCTCCAGATAGAAGCTTTTTTTTTTCTGCAAGAATGGGTCTATCAGTCAGGATTCATTAAAGATAACAGAAACCAATGTAGATTTTTTTTTTTTTTTAGCAGAGCAAGATTTAATTCAAGTAATTAAAATTTCCAAATTTATTGGAAGGGCTTGAGACGGCTACCCTAGTTCACAGTATACAACAGTGAACAAAACAGACCAAAACAACCCTTAGTTCACGGAGTGTACATTCTAGTGTAGAAAGAGAAGCAATAAACACAATAAAAAAGCAAAATTTGTTATGTGTTGAATTTTACATACTCTGTGATAAATGCTATAAAGGGAAATAAAGCAGGGAAGTGGGATAGGGAGTTCTGGGACAATTTAAAATAGAAGGAAGGCCTCACTGAGAAGGTGAAATTTGAGTAAAATCCTAGAGGAAGTAAGGAAGCAAGCCGTAGAGATACTTGCTGGAAGAACGTCTTAGGTAAAGGGAACAACAGATGCAAGGGCCCTGAAGTGGGAGCATAAATGATGTATTCAAGAAACAGCAAGGAGGCTACTGTGGCTAAGGCTGAATGAGAAAAATGAGGTCATAAGGATGAGATCTGAGCAGTAAGATGGGGAGTGTGTGTGTGTGTGTGTGTGTGTGTGTGTGTGCGCGCGCTTGCATTTGTACAGAGTGTAAGCGTGTTGTAGACCATTATAATGATGATTTTTTCTCCTAGTGAGATGATATTTCTCCATTTGAGGAAAAGAAAATTTGAACCAAGGAGTAACACAATCTGACTTACTGTTTTAAAAGGCCCACTCTTGGGGACAAAAGCAGGAGTAAACTGAGTGGGTTTCAGGATAACCTGGATGACAGATGATAGTGGCTTGGACTATGACAGTGATGGAGGTGGTAAAAAGTTATTAGAGATAATTAAAAGATAACCCATGAGTAATTATGACCCAACTGAGCTTGGATTACATTCATTGGGTAGTTATTGATTAACCTTTGTTTTCCTACTCTAGAGGAACTTTCTCTAGTAATGCTTAGGAGCAGAGGCTGGGATGGAGAATGCAAAGGTGACCACCCCATTGGTGGGGATTGGCATGGCTGTAACAGTAAATGGGCAAAGATGGTTATGGCTTGGGCCAAGGTGGTACTAGTAAAGGTGGTGAAAAGTTTCCAGACTCTGGATTTATTTTGAAAATAGAACCAACAAGATTTGTTGGTTGGTAAATTGGGCATGGAACGTAAGCAAAAGAGAGAAATCAGGGTGACCTCTTTTTTATTGTTATTGGAGTTTCCGTTAGTGATAATGACAAGACTTCAAGAAGACCAGATTTTGTGGGAAATATCAGGAGCTCATGTTGAACCTGCTGAGTTTGAGATGCCTTTGATACATCTAAATGAAGATGCCAAGTTGGCAACTGGATATACGAGCATGGAGCTCTGGAGAGTTTAAAGAAAATTTTATTAGTTAATATTGTTGAGGTAACTAGCAAGCACCAAATCTCAGTGGATTACAGCAACAGACATTCATTTCTTGCTCTTGCTGCATCTCTGCTCTAGGTTGTGGGCCAGCAATAGGTCTGATTCAAGTGTCTTCTAATCTTGGGCCTAGGCTAAAAGAACAGCCCCTGTCTGTGCTATAGTCATCGCAAAGGGCAGAAGCAAGAGAGGCCAAACTAAACAATTCAATCCAATTTAAATCTCTCCTTGCATATGGCGCACACCACGTATTTCCATTCTATTCCATTCCACCAGCCAAAAAATGTCATATAGCTCAGTCCTGCAATGTGGCAAAAAATGTATACTCTGCTCAGCACAGGCATTTTAAGACAAATCCAAAGGGTGCAGATGTATAATACTCATAGAAGGGAGAGAGCATTTTGTGGTAGATTATAATTTATAATTTAATCTACTACAAAATGAGTGTAGATAGTGAAGAGAAGAAATCCAAAGACTGAGATATTTCAATATTCAGAGGTCAGGGAGATAAGGAGAAACCAACAAAGGAGACTGAGAAGGAAGAGATAGTAAGGTAGGGAGAACCATTGGACGTCAAGAAAAGAAAGTGTCTCAACTGGGTGCGGTGGCTCAAGTCTGTAATTCCCAGCACTTTGGGAGGCCGAGGCAGGCAGATCACGAGGTCAGGAGTTCAAGACCAGTCTGACCAACATGGAGAAACCCTGTCTCTACTAAAAATACAAAAAAATTAGCCTGGTGTGGTGGTGGGCACCTGTAATCTCAGCTACTTGGGAGGCTGAGGCAGGAGAATCACTTGAACTCGGGAGGCAGAGGTTGCAGTGAGCTGAGATCACGCCATTGCCCTCCAGCCTGGGTGACAGAGCAAGACTCGATCCCCCCCACAAAAAAAAGAAAAAGAAAAGAAATGTCTTAAGTGTCTGAAATCTCAAGAAGGAAGGAGGGATCAGCTGTGTCCTATGCTGCTAATAGGTCAAGCAAGATGTAGGCTGACATTGACCATTACATTTAGCAATGTGGAAATATGGAGTGATAGCGATAACAGAGTTAGTACTATAGTTTCAATGTTTGTCCCCTGTCACTCAAGTTAAAATTTAATTGCTATTGTGACAATATTAAAAGGTGAGACATTTAAGAGATGATTAGGTCATGA
Source organism: Plecturocebus donacophilus (assembly GCA_004027715.1). NCBI lineage: Eukaryota > Metazoa > Chordata > Mammalia > Primates > Pitheciidae > Plecturocebus > Plecturocebus donacophilus. The sequence goes on from PVKP010009362.1 coordinate 37,098, forward strand.
GGACTTTACCGTCCTGAATGGATTAATGTCATTATCTCAGAAATAGAGTTGTTATCGTTGGAGTGGAATCTTTATAAAAGGATGAATTAAGCCTTGTTTTGCCTGTCTTACACTCTCTTTGCCCTTCTGCCATGGGATACTGTCCACCATGGGATGATGCAGCAAGAAGGCCCTGGCAAGATGCACTTTTCAATCTTGGACTTCCCATCCTCCAGAAGTATAAGCCAGTAAATCTCTGCTCATTATAAATTACCCAGTCTGAGGTATTCTGTTATAGTAGCACAAAATGAACTAACACATCGTGGGGGTGGGGGGGGAACCCTGATCAATGTGAATTCAAGAGAGAATGAGAGGAGAGAAGTTAGAAATAACAGGTATGGGCAGGCTACCTTTAGAGGAATTTTGCTAAAAGGAGAAGGTAGGAAATGGAGTAACTGAAGGAAAAAGTAAGGTGAATAGTAGTGTTTTTGTTTGTTTGTTTTTTGTTTTGTTTTGTTTTACAGTAGGAATAAAACCATGGTTTTGTGCTGATGGAAAAGGTCCAATAGAGAGAAAAAACTTGATGATGTAAGAGATACAGGAGGCAATTGCTGTAGTGGGGTTCCCAAATCGACTGGAGGGAGTGAGATCTAGCACATAATAGAGGACTGCCTTCATTAGGAGCTTAGACAGTCCATTCACAGTAACATGTGAGAAGGCAAAGCACGTGAACACAAGTGCAGGTAGGTGAGGAGATGTGACAGTGAGAATACATGTCTGATTGCCATTATTTTTCAATAAAAATAAGATACAACTCATGAGTTGAGAGTAAGGGTAGGGAGAAGTTTTCAGAGGCTTGAAAGTTAGGAGAAAGTCTGAATAGTCTAGAAGAATGAGAATCTGGGCTAAGGAACGATAATGACTGGTAGGTAGCATTAAGCACTCAAGTAAGGTTAGTGATGGTTATGTGTTTTCCCTCCAACCACATTTAGCTGCAGAGGTGCAGTGCAGAATTAAATAAAGAACTGGATTTATCCTGGTAACAAGCAGGCAGAAGGTTAGATTTAACCATGATTTGGAAAGTTAAAAATAATTAATTAAAAGTAAGAGGGACAAGACAAGGCAATTTAGGATGTATGCAAGGCTATAATGATTGATCACAGAATTTAGGTTGAATAATAATGAAAACTGGTACATGACACAGGTTAGGGACAATAAATGGTTGAAGAATTAATATATTATAGGAGCAAATATATTTAAAAATGGTTAGAGTCAAAGAATAAGCTTTAAAAACAGAAGATCTTGCCTGTAATTCCAGCCACTTGGGAGGCTGAGATGGGAGGATCACTTGAATCCAGAAGTTCAAGACCAGGCTGGGAAAAATAGCAAGACCCCCATCTCTAAAAAATAAAAAATAAGGCCAGGCATGGTGGCCCACACTTGTAATCCCAGCACTTTGGGAGACTGATACGGGTGGATCGCTTGAGGTCAGTAGTTCACGATCAGCCTGACCATCATGGTGAAATCCTGCCTCTACTAAAAATACAAAAAATTAGCATAGTGTGGGGTGGGTGCCTATAATCCCAGCTACTAGGGAGGCTGAGGCAGGAGAATTGCCTGAACCCAGGAGGTGGAGGCTGCAGTGAGCCAAGATCGCAGCACTGCACTCTAGCATAGGTGACAGAGTGAGATTCCGTCTTAAAAAAAATAAAAATTTAAAATTTAAAAACTTAGGCAAGTGTAGTAGCATGCACCTGTAGTCCTAGCTACTTAGGAAGCTGAGGTGGGATGATCGCTATAGCCCAGGAGTTTGAAGCTGCAGTAAACCATGTGACGATAGCACTCTAGCCTGAGCAACACAGGGAGACTCTTGTCCCTCAAAAAGAAAAAAAAAGGTCAGAAAATGTGATGCTTAAGAATGACATTATGGAGAAGTTGCAGTTATTTATTCGTAATGATAAGATCTAAAGCAGCACTATCCAGGAGAACTTCAGTGGAAGAAATAATATTTAAATTTAATAAATTTAAGATTTAAAAGCAACATGAAAAACATGATTACCATACTGGACAATGCAGGTCTAAAGGGATAACCATGTTAGTGAGTTGCCAAGAATGGAAGACAATGGAGAAGAGGAGGCCAAAGAACAATATGAAAATCACCAAGAATTATGAAAAGAATAATATTGGAGTAACAATGAACCACCAGATAAAACCTTCAAGGAAAGATGAGTGTCTCTAGATGCAAGAATGAGTGTATATAACAAGGAGTAGAAGGAAGTGGTGTAGTCCAATTACATGTCAATCAAAACAGAGGTTTCAGGAAGGAAAGAGGGAGAAAGATTTAGAACCATCAATGCAAGGAGCACACCTACACCTTGTCCAGGTCCAGTGTGGCAAAATGCTTTGAAGGTATCTTCTTTCATTGCAAAGATAAGTTTGTGGATTGCCTTATTACTGATTTATTGTGTCGCCTGTCAAATAAAGGGTTTTATGCTTAAATTTGACAATTAATCCTTCCTTACCCTAAGGTCATAAATATATTCTCTTGTTTTAAAAGTGTTAAAAGTTTTCTTTTCACATTTAAGGATTGGTTTTAGTTTTTTTTGTTGTTTGTTTGCTTTATTTTTTGAGACAGTGTCTTGCTCTGTCACCCAGACTGGAATGCAGTGGTACAATCACGGCTCACTGCAACCTCCACCTCCTGGGTTCAAGCGATTCTCCTGCCTCAGCCTCCTGAATAGCTGGAATTACAGGCATGCACCACCCCACCCAGCTAATTTTTATTTTTATTTTTATTTTTTCGGTAGTTTTAGTAGAGACAGGGTTTCACCATGTTGGCCAGGCTGGTCTCGAATTCCTGATCTCAAATGATCCGCCCACTTCGGCTTCCCAAAGTGCTGAGATTACAGGCGTGAGCCACTGTGGCCAGCCTATTCTGTTCTTACTGTGTCTTTGTCCTTCCTCCTCCAGTCCACAGCTCTGTATAATGCTGTAGCCTCAGCAAAAGAAGTGGAATCAGCTTTGTTTTTTAGCTGCCTACCATAAGTGGATTTGGAAGAGATGGGGTATTTCAAAGAAGTCTTCTGATAGTTTTATAACTTCATTCTTTAACCATTCAGATCTTTCACTGACCTGGAGTTAATTTTGATGTAATTTTTATATAATGATCTAAATCTTTTCCTCCAAATATTTAACCACTTGTCCGCACATCATTCATCAGATTATTTATTGAATTGCTAATTTTTGTGACTGGCGCTTTTTGAATGGCCCTCATCTCTGTCTTCTTATTCTTTATAGTCCCATTGTTACTACCCCAGTCGAGGTCACTGTTATTCTGCCAGCTCTAACCTAGGTTGCTGCCATGACTTCCTAACTCTTGGTCTCAATCCCTATATACAGTACAGCCAGAATGACCTTGAGTCACACAAAACTGGTCATGCTACTCCCTGAATACAGCCTTCCAGTGACCTTCACATTTCCTCAAGATGTTTGGTGAGGTTTACCATCATATCAGCTTACTTATATCTTTATCTCTTGCCATTCGTCTTCCTCATCTTCAGCTCCACTCTCCAGCCCTAAGGCTTAGCCTGTTGATCCTGTCATGCGCTCCTTCCTTTCCAGATACATGTCCTTTGTTTCTGTCCTCACCCACTGTATTTTGGATGACTAACTGATCCATCCTGTAGGTTTCACTAAGGTGTTACATCCTCCAAAAAAAACCTTTTGTGATCTTCCTTGAGCCCTAGAACAGGGGCTTCTTCTAGATGGTGCTATGTTCTCCCATACTTCCCTCACCATAGCACTAATATGCAGAATAGCCATTTCTTATTTGCTTTCCTACTTACTTCTCTCCGAGATTACAAACCATGTGAGAGAAAATTTTGTTTCATTTCTCAGTCGTTAGCACCTCACACATAATAGATTTCTGTAAATTTTTATTATTTTTATTTTTTATTGATACCTCATACATGTACATATTTTGGGAGTACCTGCAGTAATGGAATACATTCATATAATTTGGAAAGTTCAAACCAGTATAACTGGGATAGCCATCACCTTATATATTTGTCTTTTCTTTATGTTTGAAACATTTCAAATTATTATCTTCTAGATATTTTGAAATAAACAATAGATTGCTGTAAACTATACTCACCCTACTGATCTATCAAACTCTAGGTCATACTTGTTCTGTTAAACTGTATATTTGTACCCATTAATCAAACTCCCTTCATCCTTGCCTTCCCCTCTACTTTTCCTGGCCTCTGAAAACTACCAATCTACTCTCTATCTTCATAAAATTCACTTTCTAAGTTCCCACATATGAGTGAGAACATGTGATATTTGTCTTTCTGGGCTTGGCTTATTTCACTTAACATAATGACCTCCATTTCTATCTATGTTGCTGCAAATGACAGGGTTTAATTTGTATTGCTGAATTCCATCTTGTATATTCACCACATTTTCTTTATCCATTCATTCATTTATGAGCACTTAGGTTGATTTTATATTTTGGCTATGGTGAATAGTGTTTTTTTTAAGAAATGTCTATTCAGATCTTTTGCCCATTTAAAAATTAGATTATTTGGGGTTTTTGCTACTGAATTGTTTGAGCTCCTTACATATTCTGGCTATTAATCCCTTGTTAGATGGATATGTCAATTCGATAAAAAATTTATCAACCATACAGTATACACCAGACACCAAGCTAAACAATGGGAATACATAAGAAAACAAGAAAGACAAGATCATCTCCCTCACACAACTTATAGTCCAGTGAAAGATAAAGGCAATAAACCAAACAAATAAATAAAACAATTACAGCTTATATTGGGAAGACAATAAACAGTTGGCTGTGACAGGGAATAATGGAGGGTCTTACTTAGATAAGATGACCAGGAAATTCTGCCTTGTGAAATTGATATTATTTTTTGAGGGGTGGGGGGTTGTTTTTGTTGTTGTTGTTGTTGTTGTTTTGAGATGGAGTTTCACTCTTGTTGCTCAAGCTGGAGTGCAATGATGCGATCTTGGCTCACTGCAACCTCCGCCCCCAGGTCCAAGTGATTCTCCTACCTCAGCCTCTTGAATAGCTGCAATTACAGGCATGTGCCACCACACCCAGCTAATTTTGTATTTTTAGTAGAGATGGGGTTTCACCATGTTGGTCAGGCTGGTCTCAAACTCCTGACCTCAGGTGATCCACCCTCCTTGGCCCCCAAAGAGCTGGGATTACAGGTGTGAGCCACTGCACCAGGCAAGAAATTGACAATGAAGTTAAAAATTAAAGAGTGAGAAGGGACCAACCATGTGAAAAGCTGAAAGAAAAGCATTACAAACAGAAATAAGAGCAAGTGCTAAAATCCTGAAAGAGGAAAGAGGTTGGTCTGTTCTAGGAGCATCGATTGCAGAGGACATTTTTTTTGAGACAGAATCTCACTCTGTCACCCAGGCTGGAGTGCAGTGGCGTGATCTCAGCTTACTGCAAACTCTGCCTCCCAGGTTCAAGTGATTCTTCTGCCTCCTGAGTAGCTGGGACCAGGTATGCACCATCACACCTGGCTATTTTTTTTTTTAGTAGAGATGGGGTTTCACCATGTTGGCCACGTTGGTCTCAAAGTCCTGGCCTCAAGTGATCCACCCACCTCGACCTCCCAAAGTGCTGGGATTACAGGCATGAGCCACCAAGCCCAGCCTACAGGCTACACTTTGACTGCAGAGTTGTGACTGATGAGATAAGGTACATGGTGCGAAGTTGGCGACTTCAGGCATGTGTTCCGATCACGCAGGGGTCTTTTTAGCCATAGCCAGGCACTTGGATTTGTTCTAAAAGGTTGGAAAAACATAGAAGGGTTTTAAAGAGGAGAATGGCATGTTCCAATTCCATTTTAGGAATTTACCCTGGTTATGTTGATAATGGAATGTAAGGAAGTTTCCATTAAAGTGGAGTGACCAGTCAGAAAGCCATCAGAGTAAACCAGGAGAGGAAGAACAGTAATGTAAACTGGCAAAGTCCCAAGTGAAGATGGGGAAAAGTAAATGAATTCAAGATACATTTGGGAGGTAGAACCCCATTTGGACTGGCTGATGAACTGACAATGAAGGATAAGGGGAGGAAAAGGATTTTAACTCCCAGACTTCTGATTTCAGTAACTGAATGAATAATGCTACCATTTACAAGATACAAATAATGGGAGAAATAGCTTGGGAGGGCACAGGGATATCAGACATTCTATTTTGACTGTGCTAAGTTTGAAATGTTTGTGACACAACAAAGTAGAGATGTTAGATAAGCAGTTTCAATATAGTAATCTGGGGCTTAAATGAAAAGTCTAGTCTTAACATATACATGTAGATGTCATCGGCATGAAGCGTTAGAAAGTGGGTAAGATCCCTAAAGTACAGAGTAAATGTGGAGAAGACAGAAAGATATTAAGAAACCAAGTTTGAGACAGTAGGAGTGCTCACTGTTACCATGGCATTGCTTCTTTTAGGCCACCTCGCTAACTGAGCTAGGGAAATACATGTATGCATATACATATATAGGTATTTACACATATACATTTATATATATATTATATATATGCATACATGCATTTACATCTATAGTTATTTATTTATTTTTGAGATGGAGTCTCACTTCTTTGCTCAGGTTGGAGTACAATGGCATGATCTCAGCTCACTGCAACCTCTGCCTCTCAGGTTCAAGTGATTCTCCTGCCTCAACCTCCCCAGTAGCTGGGATTACAGGAGTGCACCACTATACCCTGATAATTTTTGTATTTTTAGTAGAGACGGGGTTTCACCATGTTGGACAGGCTGGTCTTGAACTCCTGACCTCAAGTGATCTGGTGGGCTGGACCTCCCAAAGTGCTGAGATTACAAGCATGAGCCATCACATCCAGCCCTATGTTTATTTTTTATATCTATTTTTATATATTGAAAACCATAAGTTCACACTGATAGGTTCAATTCTAATCCATTGCCACAGGGCTTATTCTAGCTTTCCCCTTCCATGTTTATACCTCTTTCCTCTAAGATTGACTGTCTAACTTGACTGTCATTATCCTTAATATTCTACTAATTTGCTTAATCCGCCTGCATATTGCCAATTTCCTGACACCTTTAGGGTACTATCTTGCTAGAACACTCTTCCGTCACAGGCTTGGCCCCCATGAGGCTGCCTTCTGGAGAGAAAGCAAGGAAAGCTCACTTTCCTTATTTAGGTTCTGCACATTAAGCATATTCTTTGGCATTTTATTTGTTTTTTTGCTATTTTGAATAAGCATATCTTTTTCACTACATTTTCTGTTCACTGCTTGTATTTGAAAAGGCTACAATATATAGTTTCATTTTTTCATATTTGCCAATTTGAAGTGAAAAAATAGTTTGTGTTTCATTACTCATTGGTTATTAGTAATATTGAACATTTTCAAGTGTTTATTATTGATATTAACATATCAAGTGTTATTTATTACTTATTACATATTTTAATTCATGTTTCCATGAATCGTCTGAATCCTTTGTCTGTTTTTTTCTACAGAAATCTTTCATTACTTTTTTAAAAAAAAAATCAACTTTCTTGAGTTCTTTATTATTATTATTGTATTTATTATTATTATTTTGAGATAGAGTTTTGCTCTGTCTCCTGGGCTGGAGTGCAGTGGTGTGATCTTGGCTCATTGCAGCCTCCACCTCCAGAGCTCAAGTGATCCTCCCTCCTTAGCCTCACAAGTAACTGAGCCTACAGGCATGCACCACCACATCTGGCTCATTTTTTAATTTTTTTTTTTAGACACAGGGTTTCACCACATTGCATGGGCTGGTCTCAAACTCCTGAGCTCAAGCAATCTGCCTGCCTCGGCCTCCCCACTTGCTGGGATTACAGGCATGAGCCACTAAGCCCGGCCTTGAGTTCTTTATAAATTCAGGATAATTGTTTGTTGCAAATATTTTCCAAGTTGCCTGTTTTAATTTTTCTTCGTTTTTTTAAATTTACATAATTTTAATTTTTCATATGATCAAATATGTTCATCTTTTTCTTTGTGATTTCTTATACTATTTTAAAGCTTCAAACACTCTTTCCTATCCAGAGACCAGATATTCACCTATGTATTACTTTAAGCATTTTTAGAAAATTTAAATTTTAATACTGTATCCATCTAGAATTTATTTTATTACATTTTTAGCCAATTTGTGTATAATTCAAATACATTAGGAATATTAATCTTTTACCTGGCACAATTGACACAGCTTTTTATTTGCCATTTTAACCTATCTCATTTTGGTTTTTGATATGAAGAAGTGTCCATTTTTTTGTTTTTAAATCTACTAATCTTAATTCTAGAGACCCCTCTCCTTGCTTTTCAGCTTAGAATGACTTCCCCTATGCAGAGACTTAATGAACATACACTTACACTTTCTTTTTTATCTTCCTTTTCCTCTCCTCTTTTTCTCCTCCTCCTTCTTCTTTAGCATGTGCCTGAAGGCCAGCTGTAAGTAAAACAGAACCACTAGCCTAGCCCCAAATCCCTTTGGTCTCTTGGGGGTCTTACAGACCAAGAAATACGTGGGATTGAGGTGGGTTTTTCTAACACACACTCCCCTTTCTTTCCCTCCTACATAAAAAAGTAGTCCAGTGTTGAACTTCCCAATAAGTGTATGTATATCTGACAATTCATAAACTGCTGAAGTAAAAGGTGGCCTTTAGATATTCCGTATATAAATTTAGCCATTTATACAGAGGGAATGAAAAAAAATGGCCTGATTCTGATCAGATGCTGCTTGTTTCTCCTTACACCACGGGGTTCTGTTCTATGTCATTTCCTTTGAAGTCAGTGGGAGCTCTGTGCAGGACAGCAACACGAACACCAGCCTCTATACATGAAGGTGAGAACTGCCATTACGATAAACTATTCAGCAGTGTGGTGGAGGGAGCATTGGTTTAACACACTTGGTGGCTACCCTGCAGATCCCACTGTCTGTGAGAGCTTTGTTCGACTGGAGCAAACAAGAACTTTTTGAATTTTGACATACAAGGGCTCATTCAGCAGAGCATCTCCTGTTATGAGAGGAGGCACAGTGCCGGGCAGACATTGCAGTTTTTAGCCAGCACACTGAGGACATTTCTCTCATTCTCCCCATCTGTAAAGAGTCTGTTTTTAAGACCCCCAAAATGGTTTTCTGTAGATTAGAGAGACATATAAATATTTTTACATGTTTATACCCAATACACAAAAAGGAAGGCAAAGTGCAATTGTATAAAAGTAGGTAGGCCTTTTCAAAATGAAAAGAAAGAATTCTTTGAAATTTTAGTTGAAGGGGTTATTTGATGAAAAGCAGAGCTCACAATAGAAACAATGAAAAAAACTTTGACATGGAAAAGGTATTGAAAAATGAAGAATCATGTATATTTGCTTTCTGTCTCAGGAGCATTATTTTGTTCACCGATCAAGAGTCTTTCTCCCTCCACCTGTTGTCACAATGGCTTATGTGCCATTTATTAGAAACCTAAATCAAACGATGCTTTCAGTTTATTAGTCTACAAACATCTGAATGAGTAGAAGTCAAAGAGCAAATTGCCCAAGGTGATTTTTTTCCCTCCACATCCCATCGCCTGACTTTGTAATGGTGGTGCACCCTTCCCAATTCCTTAATACATCATTCTGCTCCTGTCTCTAGGCCTTGATTTGAGCTGTAGCATTTACTCAGCTTCAAGGCCCCTCACTTACAAGCACCCCTCCAAGGGCAGTACACTAGTGTTTTGTATTTGTAATTTGTCCTGTTGGATAGCATTGGTGGAGCAGGCATTTCCAATTTACAGTTTTGAATGCTTTTTCAGGACATGTGTATCCACCTCTGTATATAGAATACTTTTTCTTTCTGCAGGCCATCAAGTGGTTGACATATAGACAATACATAAATCCTTGGGAATGGATGAGATTACCAAGGGAGGAAATGTAGAAGAACAAGAAGACAAAGGACTGAGTTCTGGAGCGCTACAAATGTAAGAGACTGGGGAAAAGAGGAGAAACCCAGAAAATCTACCTTGGAGATCACTTCCAAATAGTACACTGAGAGCAGCATCATTCTTTGAAATAATAGTTATAATATAATGTAATAGTTATCAACTATTCCAGTATGTGAACATGCCCTTTATTCAAGCAGTTCTGTACCAGTGGCTTCTTAACTGGTCTTCTTGCTCTCCATTTATCTTCATTTCAATCCATTGTAAATACTGCTTAGGTTAACCTTGGATTAATCTTAATATTTATGCCTGGATGAAAAATGGAAAAATTGGACAAGTATAGTACATTGCATTTATATAATGAAATACATTGTAGTTCATTAAAAATCATGTTGAAGAACCATAATGTTGAATAAATAAAACATAATCCCAGTCTCCACATACACAAAAATGTGCACACACGAATATATGACCAGAAATAAAATGCTATACATTTATCCAACAAAGTTTGGCATATTTATGGATGATGGGTTTCCAGGTAATTTTTATTTTTATTTTTTATTTTACATTGCTTGATTGATTGATTGAGACAGAGTCTCGCTTTGTCACCCAGGCTGGAATGCAGTGGTGTGATCTCGGCTCACTGCAACCTCTGCGTCCCAGGTTCAAGGGATTCTCCTGCCTCAGCCTCTGAGTAGCTGGGATCATAGGTGCATGCCAATTTTTATTCTTTTTTAATGGTTCTCTGTGTTTTGTAAATTTCTTCATAAAAAATAAAGATTTTTAGGAAGCATACTTTAATCATGTTGCTTCACAGGAAACCAGCTTTGATTCTTTATTGCTTAAAAAGATAATGTCCAATTATCTTAATTTAGTAATCGAGGCCCTTCAGAGTGGAGGCCCACCCTACTTAAAGTTTTCTCCTACTTGGCACAAACCCTTTGTTGCAGTCAAAAGGATCTGCTCAAGGTCTCCTAGATGTGCTTGGTACTTTGCTGCATCTGTACTTTTTTGAATGCTGGGATCCTTTTCATGTCCCTTCTTTTCCTAAAATTTCCACAAATCCTTTAAGATATGATTTAAATTCTATCTCTTACCTGATCCTAAGACCATGAATGAGGGAAGAAGTCTCCAAAAATGAATGACTCTGTTATTCATTCATCATTTACCACAGGATCCTTAGCATTATTATAGTTCCTTTTTTTTTTTTTTTTTTTCTCGAGACGGAGTCTTGCTCTTCCATGTTCAAGCTATTCTCCTGCTTTAGCCTCCTGAGTAGCTAGGATTACAGGCACATGCCAATTTTTGTATTTTTAGTAGAGATGGGGTTTCACCATGTTGGTCAGGCTGGTCTCAAACTCCTGACCTTGTGATCCGCCTGCCTCAGCCTCCCAAAGTGCTGGGATTACAGGTGTGAGCCACCACACCCGGCCATTATGGGTCTTTTTCTATGAGCCCATAATGTATCTCCCTAACTAGCACTTTTATGCACTTAGAGGACTTGTTCTGTAACTTGGAGTTCTTGATATTCCCCTGACCTCCTATGCACAGTGAGTATGCAACAAATATTTGTAGTAGTTTAGATCCAGGGTTATTTCAAATAAATGTAGTTTTTGAAATTTGAAATAGTTCTGGATCTCTATCTCTCTTTCTCTCACTCTATGGGTTCTATGTGCATTGAACTTGCTAAAGCAATAAAAGATTTTCAGCAGTTAATTTCCTATAAGGGAAAAATTTAAAGAAATGTAATTATAAACTATTGCTTAAATATTTTTCCTGCCCCAAAGGTCACTGGTTATTTTTACTTCAGGGAACATTCTCTTTTTACAGTCTCCTGAAACATAATGTAGCTTTACTTTTCTTCTTTATTCCCTGGTCCCAAATATAATCTCCACATGCGCTCTATCTTTGTAGGTGAAATACTTCCTGCCTCCATGAAATCCAGCTCCCAGTGAATTTCTGTTGGTTTAGAGAGCAACTTGAGGATTTTGCATTTGGCACCATTCAATTTCCTTGGCATCTCTCCATAGTCACCATTTAGAAAGCTCCTGGTCAGTAGGGTTTCTCTCCATCATACACTCTGTAGAGATTAAAAAAGGATTGTATTACATGGGCTTGGAAATGTGATGGAAAATGAAATTTGCTTTAGCAAAAATGGAAGCTTTTGAAACTCAAGTTGCTCTAACAGGACCCTTAGACAGGAATAGTTTTTAGGGGAGTAAAATGGCAGATATGGTGTAAGTTCCTTATTTAGATTGTCATTAAGTAATATCACGATGTGTAAAATTGCTCACTCAAACAAAGCCATTTGCAAACAATATGATTACATGTATGTATTCAAAAATATTGGCATATACATATGTATAAAGCAAGCTCGGATTAAGATCTCAAGAAAGATCATAAGCACTAAAGAGCTTATGGTACATAGTAAATAGTATTTTACTATTGGTAAGATTAAAACCATGTTAAAATTAAGTTAGTATAAGGAAGTCCCAACAAGCTCTGATTTTTTTTATTTCTATGCATTTGTATCTTTTTTTGACACATGTATAAGATCTTTATTATCAAAAGATTCTCTAAGAATTTTGCTTTGGTAATTTTTTTTTATTCTACATTGAAATTTTAACTGCATTTTTCTTCTGTTTTGTAAATTACTTAAAAATGATTGAATATCACAAAATTCTTAAAAAAAATTTTTTGGGTGGGGCCAGACACATACATGCCTGTTATTCCTGCTACTAGGGAGGCTGAGGCAGGAGGATTGTTTGAGCCCAGCAGTTTGAGATCAGCCCTGGCAACATTGTGAAACTCCATCTTTGGGGTGCCTTAACCACATGGTTTCATGTTACCACTGGGTTTTCTTTATATGAATATAAATGCACACATAAAGGCCTGGAAAGCAACACACCAAATCATTTATAGTGGTTACCTCTGCAGAGAAGAATGGGCTGGGGAATGGGGAGCACTAACGATGAAGAGGTACTTTTAAATTTTACTTAATTTTTTTCCTAAACATCTATAATCAAAATGTAGTCATTTATTACATGCACAATGATTATAAGGAATAAAAATAGTGGGTATGGTGGCTCACACCTGTAGTCCCAGCACTTTGGGAGGCTAAGCAAGGCAAATCAGTTGAGCCTAGGACCAGCCTGGGAAACATGGCAAAACCCTATCTCTACAAAAAATACAAAATTAGCTGGGCATGGTGGTGCACACCTGTAGTGCCATATACTCAGGAGGCTGAGATGGGAATATCGCTTGAGCTTGGATGATCAATGCTGCAGTGATCATGCCACTGCACATCAGCCTGGGTGAAGGTGCAAGAATCTGTCTCAAAAAAAAAAAGTCTAAATAGACTTGGAAAATGAAATGTCTTATGTTTTCTCTTGATATCAAAGTTCAGTATTAACTTATATTTGGTGAATTTTTAGATGGTAACCTAGAAGGCAGTGCCAATTAGCCTCCAAGTTGAATGGATTGACTTACCATCCAATAACATGGCTAGACTGCTGCCCCTTATTATTTTTGTTTTTTGTTTTTTGTTTTGAGATGGAGTCTCACTCTGTTGCCCAGGCTGGAGTATGGTGGCGCGATCTTGGCTCACTACAACCTCCTCCTCCTAGGTTCAAGCAATTCTCCTGCCTCAGCCTCCTGAGTAACTGGGATTACAGGCGCGCACCACCACGCTGGCTAATCTTTTTGTACTTTTAGTACAGATGGGTTTTCACTATGTTGGCCACGCTGGTCTCAAACTCCTGACCTTGTGACCTACCTACTTCAGCCTCCCCAAGTGCTGTGATTACCTGCATGAGCCACTGCGACTGGCCTCATTATTATTATTTTTTTCAGATGTTGCTGCAAGTCATCATCACTGCTAATGTCTATTGAGCCCTTATAGTCTGCCAGCCACTAGTTCAGAGTTCTACGTGTATTAATTTGTTGAAGTCTCACAAAAATCCTGTGAGGTGAGTATTGTTATTATTGTAATTTTTATAGTGAAGAAATAGATGTTGGAGATTAACTGTCTTGTACGAGCTGGTCACACAGATAGCAAGTGATGGGACTGAGATGCGTCACTGGCAGTCTGACTTCAGATTCTGCATAGGAAAGAGGAAGGGAGTAGAACTAGTCTGTGGTTTAAGATTTTTACTTGATTTGATAGTTGGTATATATACTTTTGTCTAATTGGGAGGTGACTAAAGCCATCTGGGTCTGGTTGATGTGTTGGTTGAAAATTACTATTATTATGAGGATGATTATTATAGTATTTAGTAATTATGCAGTGCTTTATACTTCAAAGAGCTATGCTTTATAATCATTTATTAGCTATGTCTCACAACATCTCTAAGATATAAAGATGCATTTATCATGCATATTTTGCAGAAAGAGAAGCTGAGGCAAGGTAAGATGGGCAGTGTTTTGATAAAAAAGGAGTAAGAGTGTAAGGCAACTCTTAAATTCCTGATACTACATAATACAATGTGGACAACAGAAATTTAATTAATTTAAACCTTTTAAAGGAAAGTGTCAGTTCCAATACTTGTTCATGATATTTAATTAAAATTAAATGTAAAATATGCCAAAGGTTGATGATCATTCCCTTTTAGGTTCTCTATTTTGAGCTTTCTCTGCATTTGTGTCAATGTGACATTTTTGCTCAAATTCAACCTTGACATCTCTCATTTCTCCATGCAAGCACAATTTGACTAGAGATATTGGTTTTCAATGTCAATATTACATGGCTTCAAATTGCTTCTGTTGTTTGTGAAACCGCATGCATAGGATTCGTCATGATAACTTTTAATAGAAACAAACTTCATGCAAGAATTATACGGGAATTAAAAGAAGTTTTAGACATCTGGCAGACTGTCCATTCGAAAATGAAGATTACAAATGTGCCAATATGACTTGGAGTGGGAAGGGGAAAAGGATCTATGTGAGTTTATTATAGTGATCTATAAAACGCCTGGAAGAAATTTATGCATTCTTCTATAAATCTGGTTGTCTCTTTCAGTTGGGAGGCAGTCATGGCCATGGCACATGGAAAAGGATCAATAAATATTAGTTTAGTGGTTATGAGTGTGTCTCTGGGGACAGACTACCTGGATTCTAATCCTGACCCCACCATTTGCTAGCTACCTGAACTAGCGCCTGTGTCTCTATCCAGGGAAAAATTAATTAAAAAAAAAAAAAAAGAATTATGCCCCATAGGGTTGTTTGTCATCAAATCTATTTAAGTAATTGCTATTATTCATCTTTTGTCTTTCCAAGGCTGCTGACGAATAAACTTAGCTACAACCCCATTAAAACGTTGATGGTAATGATATTTATAATTTGATGTCTGCACTTGTCTTGCTTGTTTAGAAATGGTACAATGTGGCCAGGCATGGTGGCTCACACCTGTAATTCCAGCACTTTGGGAGGCCAAGGTGGGCCGATCACTTGCGGTCAAGAGTTTGAGACCAGCCTGGTCCAACATGGTGAAACCTGGTCTCTACTAAAAATATAAAAATTAGCCGGCATCGTGGTGAGCACCTGTAATCCCAGCTACTCAGGAGGCTGAGGCAGGAGAATCACTTGTACCTAGGAGGTTAAGGTTGCAGTGAGCTGAGATCATGCCATTGCACTCCAGCCTAGGCAACAGAATAAGACTCTGTCTCAAAAAAAGAAATGGTACAACATGGTACCCCACAATTGCTACCCCAGAAAAACAATTTAAAATTACCTCAAAATACATTGAATAGTGATGAGCACATGTAAAATCTGTAAGGCAAAATTCTATACTTGTTCCTTTAAAACATCCCTATGATCCCATATACCAGTAGTCCCAAACTCTATCATAAAGATACCACATGTGGGTAAGACCAGCTCATTGCACTGTTTGAAGAGAGATGCTGCATCTGAGCTAAAGTCACTGATGCCTTGTGGATGCATGCCAGATGTCTGCCAGAGTGTTTAAATTTTCAAGAGATGCCAGAAGTTGGGAATTTTTTTTTACATGACATTTCTCAATTTTTAAATTTTGACTCAATTTATTTCTTGGTACAAAACTCCCTGGAACCAACAACACACAATCTTTGCCACAAATATTTACACTAATACATATATACTAGTACACTGTGCTATTATTCAAAGCAAATGTTTTTGAGGCATGAATAAAAGATGTGGAAGACAAAATATGAAAAGGTCTTCAAAAACTCACAAGTGTAGTAGGGAAATAGGCAACAATGTCACAGAAGAGAGTGAAAAGTGTCACGGTAGAATGTGGAAGTTAGAATTTAAGCTTCCTGGTTAGGATCAGGTCTGCATTAAACCAACAAAAACAAAGAACCCCAGTATCTCAAAGCTTGGCAAAGGGTGGACACCCAAGCAGATGGCTTATTTGTTTAACAAAACACCTTAGTGGATTTTGGGGGTAGGAGCTATGCATAGACAGGGCCACCGCCTTGCACAATTTCAGGGGGCATCATTTGTGTTTGTTACCTCTTGAGCGTCATTCATGTTGTATTCTTTGTGAATAGTACCCTCTAGAATTGCACAACATGGTGATTGTGTCAATAAAGGTGGCCTGGAGTCTGGCCTGAGATGAGGATTGAGAGTTAAATCCTTCTACATAATCAAGTAACAGGAATTTTAAGTCTTTCTTAGTGGGTAGAGGCAAGCGAGTAGAGGGATGCCTGGAATGGACAAAAGAAAAAGGTTGGGAGAAAAGACATCTCTAAAATGAGGATGGGCCAGTAATTTGGCAACAACTTGGAGCCGAATAAGCCTGGTGAGAGATTCCTTGTAATTTTCACAAGAGGTGTATACAATCTCTGTCATCTTCTACCTCCAGGAGACACTGGTCAATGAAGTCAAACATCTTTTTCTTTGGCACTCTTCTTTATGAATCAGGAGACAACTGGGAAAGACTTCACTGTCCAGGATCACACAGCAACACTTGCCCAAACATACAATGCCTTAATAACTTGCCTTTTTACTGTTTTTCTTTAAAAAGCTCAAAGTGTGTACACTTTCATTTCCTCATTTGTTCTGACATTCCAGTGTGGGCGGGGCAGATTTATGATAACATTATTTATAGATGGAGAATTGAAATAGAGATTAAATCGCTTACTCAATGTTGTATAGCTGGGGTGGTGGAGCCCATGCTGGAATTTGGTTCTCCAGGCTCCAGCCACGAAGTGGACAGGACATGAGTTTTGGAATTAGAGAGATCTTTGTTTGCACAATCCTGATTCTGCTCCTTAACAAGAATATGTCCTTAAGTCAATTACTTCACCTAAGTCTCAGTTATCCTCATCTATAAAATTAAGACCATAAAACCTCATAGCAATGTAGTGAAGATTAATTTAGAAAACACATGTAAAGCCTTGGCAGAGAGTAATTCTCAAATAAGATCAGTTCCGCCCCCAACCCAGTATTATCTAGTTAAATTTTAATACAAATTTAAAGTAATCAAAATTGAATCCTTCATTACAGTAATTTTTTCTAGCATCATCTTTCACTGAGAGCAAAACATGAATAAAAATGCTTCAATAGGTCATTTAATTCAACGGGAAAAACTTTTGCTCCAATAAGGGTTATCCCTGTTGGAAATAATTAGAAAAAAAGAGGAATATGTAGAAGACAAGATATTTGTTTTTAATATCTTATGCAGTAGTTCTTAAACTTGACAGTGTATTAGAATCCCCTGCAGGGCCTGTTAAAACACAGATTGCTGGGTCCCACCCCAGAGCTTCTGACTCATAAGGTCTGGGGTGGGACCCAGTAATGCGCATCTGTAACAAGTTCACAGATTATGTTGAGAGGCTTAGTCCGGGGGCTTCCAGGGGTGGGACCCAGCAATCTGTTCTAACAAGCCCTCCACATGGTTCTGGTGCACTCTCAAATTTGAGAACCACTGGGATAGTGACGAAAAGCATCTGAGAATATGACTGCAAATTCGAATCCAGATTGTTCCATTTACCAATTAGACGACCAGATTAAATGACTAACCTCTAGCACCTCTGCATCCCACACAGAGCCTGATAATGTCTGTGATGCAGGATACCTCTCACTAGCCCTTTAGGCCTTGAGTGAAAAAGAGACGTCAGTGAGTCTTGCCATCACGCTGTTTTTTACTTCTTCACACTCTAAGGCACTAAAGGCTGCTTGAATTTGAGTATTATGGAAGTATTTACAAACACTTCCGCGATCACAAAAATAAAATAAGACAACACTGTAAATAAAGCCAAGAGGAGTGGCATTGTTTGCATCTTAAATTTGTAATAATAGGTTTCAACTTTTTTCATTTCCCCTGCCTTTCATAGTAGAAAAATAAAAATCTTCCCCCACAGTTTCAAGAGATGTTAGTACATTTGTTTTGCAGATAGTATGCATGCTAAGAGGCTTTTTTTCTTTCCCTGCATCTCAGATACAAAATCTGCCTCAAGTATTTGGTGCCTTTCTGATTTTGCGGCTGAGGAATACCCCCCCTCCACCCCGCCCGCCCCTTTCTGTCCTCTTTCCCTGTCTGGTATGTAACTCTGTGGGTCCTCATACTATCACTGCACAGAGCTTCACAAGCACCTTTATTTTTCCAGTTGTAAAAACCTCTCCTCTTTGTTATTTCCTTAACTAACGTTTGCTATTGCCTATTGCTGATGAAGTATAAGAATCGTTGACTTTTATCCAGTGCCAGACACTTGGAAGTGTTTATCATGCATTATCATTTTGGATTCCTACAATACCGAGATGATTTTACAACTTGCCAGGGTGAAAAAAGAAAAGTAAATAAAAGGATCCAAGCAAAAAGATTCCAGATCCCCACCCTAACCCTCCCACCCCCAGCTCTGGCCTCTGTTGAAGTCGCCAGTGATGACAGAATATAGGAATATAGTTTGAGTCCTGTCTTTAAATAATTTAAAAATATTGTTGTGGGTAGATGAGATTTACACACATGAATTAAAATAAAATCACGAAGCCAACGTTTGTGGTATTCGGTTTGGTATCTTTGACGGTTTTTTCTCCCCTGCGAGATGTAGATAATAGCACCAACCCTGAGGAGTTTAGGGATGACTAAATAAGTTAATGCACCTGAAGGGACTTAATAGAGTGCCTACCACGTCGTAAGCATTCAATAAATCTTAACTATTACCATTATTTTGTAAAAGAGGCAGATTGGAGCGTAGGGTACACTGAAAGGGGTAGGGAAGCCGGGTGTATGCGCTGGATTCTTGGACCTAAATTCTCCGAGCCTCGGCTTCCTAATTTGTAAAATTAGCTGGCTGGAGTGAAAAAACTCGAACAGCACTTATAGCAAAGGGTGCAGCTGTAGCCGGGTGAGCCGGGGAAACCGAGGAGGCGCGGGTCATAAAGGGTTAGCTAGGAGCCCAGAGGCTGATTTGTGGGCGCCTGGCGAGAGAGGCCCCGCCCCGCCCTGGAGGCCCTGGCGGCCCTGTCTGCTCCAGCCTGAGAGCAGTTCCGGTGCCAAAACCCTTCCCTCTCCCGTTCCCCCGGAAGTGCTTTCCCAGGGTTCGGGCCGGAGAGAGGCCTTGTAGGTACAGCGGTTGAGGCTCGATCCGCTCCAAGGCTCCAAGTACGGGCTGCAGCCCGGGTCGGAGTCCGGGGGTCCGCTCCCGCCGACCAGCGCCCTGCTCCCTCTCAGCACGTGGGCAGACGGTGAGTGGCCAGGGAAATGGACTGGGACGGCCGCGGGCCCGCGTCAGGACTGGCGTTCTCGTGCCCCCGCTGCCCGCTTCGGGATCCGGGCTGAGGGCTCGGCTGCCGGGGTCCGGGGAAGTGGGTTGTCGACCGTCGCGGACTTCTCCAGGCCAGCTGGGCGGGAAGAAGCAGGCTGTGGGTCCCTGGGGTGGGCGGAGCGGAGCCAGGGAGGGGGTTCCCAGAGCTGTTGTTGCTGTTGGGACTCGAGAGTGGGGATGGGCTTGGGCCTCCGTCCGTCCGACCCTCTCAAGCGTTGCTCCCCCAAACCTCGCTGCTCTCCAGTTTGGTTTTCTGCGTCCCGCCTGGGATAGTAGCTGGACAACAGACTCAATCTTGGGCTCCACTTCCCGACTTTCGCAGCCTCTGGGTCTGTCCCGGGCTCAGTAATTAAACCAAGTCCCAGGGGTGTCGTCTTTTCACTCCAGGGTGGGGCGCTGCCTGTAAATGCCAGGGATCTTTTGCAGGGCTTTTCATCCAGATCTGCTTCGGGGTTGTCCGGGATCGATTTGGACTAGGCTCGGAACCGGTTCTGGATACGTAGGTCACTGTGGCACCAGCATGTTCTGTATCATCTTTACTCACTTGAAAGCTTACTGAAGCTGTTGTTGAAGTAAACTTAAAAAAACAAACAACAGCTTGCTTGGGGAAAATCATTAGTTTAGACAAATCTACCCCTTTTTTGTAGACATATTTAAAAAAAAGATGCTGTTTTGCTGTTCTCTAATGTACACTCTTAATTCCTTTGGCTATCCGATGTCACAGTTGTATGATGAGTTCATTCAGAGGCTGTGCGAATTGATTGCAAAGAGTTGGACAATTACTATATCCTTTCCCGTGTAGTTTGTTTACCTTCATATTTAGAACTGTCATTTTTCTTAAAAATTGTTCTTGATTTTTCTTGAGAGATTCCTTACACTGTTAAAATTATTGCTGCAATGCAGAGTTTCACACAGATTGGCAGAAGTGTTTTGTTTGTTTAAACTTATTCCATGAAATGTTTACTTCGGATAAAATGAGGATTTCCTGGAGAAAAAAGTGATGTAGGTAGATTTGGTGAACAGATTTTAGGTAATAAACTACTGCTGAAAGCTTCATAGGAAATACGGGTTTTCCACAATAAATGCTGATTTAAAAACTATTTTTATAAGGGAATGCAGTTACTGCAGATTATTGCTATTAGCAGATGGCCACTGTTTTTGCAGTGTAAATAAAGTATACACAAATCACCTTCTTGAAATCGTTGACAGTGTCTGCACCTCTCATCTTGTGTGTAGATTAGGATTTATACTGTAGTTTTTTTGGGTACTTATGTCATTCTCTTTCCTCCCACCCCTGAAAGGGGAGGTGGTATCATGAATCAGGAAAAATAGACCGAAGTGACAAGTTCAGTGAGCTTTCTTATGCAAAGGAAAATTTATGTCAAGGTTGTTGATTTTGAACAGGCAAAGGATAGGTGATTTTTAAAGTCCTTGGAAAAAATCGTGGAGAGATTAGCTCCACAGCTTTTCTTTTTCCTTTTGTTTTCTTTCCTTTTCCTTTCTTTTTTCTTTCTTTTTGAAACGACCTCATTTTGCTGCCCAGGCTGCTACACGGTGGCACCATCCCAATAGAGCTCACTGCAGCCTCCAACTCCTGGGCTCAAGCAAGCCTTCTTTCTGAGACTCCTGAGTAGCTAGGACTACAGGCACCAACCACTACAACTGGGTTACTTTTTTTATTTTTTGTAGAGCCTAGATGTCACTGTGTTGCCCAGGCTGGTCTTGAACTCCTGGGCTCAAGTGATCCTCCCACCTTGCCTTCTGAAGTGCTGGGATTACAGGTGTGGGCCACCATGCCCAGCCTATTTGCACAACTTTTAAATGTAGATAGAAACTGTAGATTCTTCAGCATGTGGGGTGCTTAATTATTTAGAGCATAAGATTGGAATGTTGGAATTGAGAGAATCTGAAAGAGTTGAGTTAGATGTAGTTACTGATCTGCAGGTATTATAATTAATGTGTTTTGAAGGGAAATATTTCAAGAATTTTAAGAGCAGAGAAAGGTGATTGGGGAACATCAGATATGTAGGCATTGTAATTTTATATTATTCAAGTCAATTCAGCAAATATTGAGCATTTGCTATGCGTCAAGCTATGTTAGGCAACTATGTAAGGAGCAAATAAAGGTACAGCCATAACACACGAAATTCATGTTTGGTAATAATTTCTGAAATCATCAAGAGTTGAATTGTATTCTTTAGGCATACTAAAAATTGTTTTTTAATTGGGACTTAACATTGGCGATGGGTCAGTTGAGTGCTTCGTGAAAAGCGCTATACTAGGCATTTTAGGATATAAAAGTTAAATTTTTGTTTTTAGGAATTTGAAATCTAGAAGGCGATATATTTGCATAAACATTTACAACATAAAGAAACATTTGTAAATGCCTACATGGGTGGTTTGAGCTAAAGTGTGGAGTAAGTTGTACGGGTTCATTTTTAGCTTATGTAATGGAAATTAGTGGAGATAGCTCAGAAGCTGCTATTTATTGGGCACTTATTGAACACCAGACTCAATGCTATTTGCTGTTTACATTTTCTTAGCTTCACAGCAATATATATCTTAATGAGGACACTGAGGCTCAAATACGTTAAGTTACTTGCCTGGGCTACATGGCTAGCAGGTAACAGCTCCAGTTTGAATCCAAATCTGTCTGGTGCCAAAGCCTGTGTGTTTCTACTGCATTATGTTGCTTCCCAATAAAGTGATAACCTGAGTTTAGTGTTACAAAGAATAACACTTTTCTAAGACAAAGATTTACGAATTGGGAGTAGGTGGGTGAAGAAGGCCTTTCAAATAAAGAGAATGATGTGAGCAGGAATGTGGAGGTGGGAAAGTTCATTGTGTACTTGGAGAAAAGTTAGTGGACCAGATTACCTAGAATATACTGTTCATTTTTGAGATTTAGAGGTGAGGTTTGAATTTTAATTTGGGGCAGGATTGTGGAGCATATTTAAATGTTGCTTTTAAAAGTTCAATATTTGAGGAAAAAAAGTTTGACATTTGGGAAGTAATAGAAGTTACTAAGGTCTAATAGAGGAGTATGCAGAATGATTTGATGTGGAAAGCTGACTTTCGATATAGTATAAGTACCTGGCAAGGGCAGTGGTAACGGAATAGAGCAAAGGCTCTGCAGGACCTCAGTGTAGTAGGTGGATGGGGAGGAGGGGATTGTTGGAGAAGGTTTAGAGAGATGGAAGGTGAAGATTACACTTTGTAAGTCTCGGCAATGTTGATGGTGGGTGATGTTGATGGTGGTACTCTTACCAGAAATATGGACAAGGAGATACATAATGAAATCAGTTTGGGATTTGTTAAGTTTTTTATATACTTGCCAAATGCTGGAAATGCCCAAAGGCTTTTGAAAATGTAGATTTGTGGTTCAGGAGCGAGGTCAGGACTAGGCATATATTAAACATGGGTTTAGTGAATAATACACATAGATGTACTAGTTGAATCTGTGTAAGAAGGTAAAAGTGCCAAAGGAGAATGTAGAGGGGAAAGAAAAAAGACTTCTATTTTAAATGGCATTTTTTTAAAAAACAGAAGGAAATACACTAAATGGATTATTTTATGCAGTGGGTAAAGAATTTGATAGTCTGTGTATTGCTCCTTCATACTGCAGGTTCACATGGAGTAGAATCTGATCATTAAAAATTCAATTGAGAAAAACAATTGTCTTACCCTTGCTAGCAAGAATACTATGCTATCATTACCCTATATCAGGGAGGACAAAGTATTTCAGACTCATTTCATCAAGAGTGTCAGATTTGGTTACTTAAAAGCTATGTTAGGTTGTTTCTTTTGGACATTTGTTTGGCAAGTAAAATGTGAGGAGCTCGCAGCAAATCTTTGATATAGTATTTCACTTATTCATGTGTATGACATTGATTTCGGTTTCAACGTCAAGAACCTCTGAATATTCAAAGATAATATTTATATCTCATTAAGGCCGTTGATGTTGCTTTTTATAGAAAATGGCATTTAATTACATATTTTTCTTCCAATTCTGTAAGTACTTTTGATTAACATGAGTAGTTTTGGATTATAATGTTTGGATTATATTAGAGGAATGGAATAAGGTACTCTTATCCATTATATAATGACCCATGAAAGTTACATATTTTATTTTGGAAACTTTGAGAACTGTAAATTTACAGAATTTCATGTGGTTTTGTGTTTAGGTATTTAAATAGGGGGAACTTGAGTATCAATGTGTAAAAGATTGTAATAGTTTGCAGAATGAGGCTTAGAATTGTAACTTTTTGAGAGCAAGTTTATTATTTTTAGACTGAGTTACCATGGAAGTGTTTATTTCCTTCTTGAGAATTAATACATTCCTTTTGTTTTTCAGGAATATGTTTTCCACTATATCACAGGCACTTGGGAATGTCAAAAGAGTCCTGTGTCAGTGTTGTTGGAGGCAGGGGGTTTTGTGTGTGCTTTGTTTGGGCTGTTTGGCTTAGTTTCAGTAAGCCTGGTATTAATGAGGCAAAGGTCAGGAGTTCCATTTAGCTTTGGTCTAAATGATGGCCAGGGAGTACACCCCTCACTCTCGCCAGCTGTCTTAGAAATTCCTTGGTTGTCATTGATCACAAAGGTGACTAGATGAGGGTGGATTGTTATGCCACTGGAAGAATATTCTAATATAGAGGAAATTTAGGATAATGGCTAGGACCTTTGACTCTAGAATTAGAACTTGGGGGATTCCCTAAACTTCTCCAAGCATACATTTCCTCATTATTGAATAGGTTAATTTTGGTTTGGGTGTTACCTAATATTGCTTTCCTTTTCTAAGTGGGAGCTAGCCACTTAAATTTGTGGCTCCCAAGATGCTGGATCATGGAGTAGTGTCAGTCATGACAGAGTTTTCCTTTGAGTGAAAGGAGAATGTAGTTAGCTTTCTATAAAGCTAAATCTATTGACATTTTTTTTTCTAAAATTATCTTTTACCACTTTTGATGGGAACATATTAGTTCTTTTATGAAATAGTGGTGATGGTTAATTGGTAGTTTTTGTTTTTGTTTTTTAATGTCCTTGGCAGAATAAAAGTGGCAACCCTATGCTGGTCACCCTCTCTCTGTGTACCTTTTTAAAGATTATGGTTCTGTGAAATCCAAAAATCTTGGCTTACACAAAATCTGAGAGATTAGAGGAGACTATTCATCTACATATTTATGCATATTAAAGAAGCTTTGGGGTACATTCTGCCCTTGTGTTACCCTACAGATGCTGTATTGTGATTCTCACCACCATTGAATTTAATTTTGTCAAGATTCACAGTCAATACTTAAAACACATTTCAAGGAGCAGTTCAGACTGTTTTCAGTTGAGTTCACTCAAGTGGCTCCAAATTACTTGTTTAAGACTGTGTTTCTCAACCAGAGCCCCAGGAGAAAACTGGTGAACTATGGGTGCTGCCTGAGGATGCTGCTTTAAATTATTGCTCTGTTGATTAGCCAGCAAGATAAATAACTCACCTTTGACATAGTGAAGCAGCAGAAATTGGCTTTCCATTTCACTTCTTCTGCAGGAAAGACAGAGCAAGAAAAGCCTTTTTATTAACATAGCAAGTAAACCTTGTACAAATATCACTATTCAAAATGCTTTCTAGAGAAAGAATAGTGCAGCACTGTGCATAATGGGTTATGTAAGCGGAGCCACAGAAGCCCTCCTGGGGACACAAACCAATTATTAACATAAATGCTTATTGAAATTGCATCAGTTGTCTAGATGAGAAGCTTATTGACTCCCTGTTTCACTTGGGTGGGCAGGCGGGTGGGGCATGGCCGTGGGGAACCTAAGGGGCAAACCTAGCATAGGCGACTGTTAAATTAAGGGTTAAAATTTGTTTCCTTTGAGTGTTTTTGGTTGGGTAATTTTAAAAGTTGGTAATGCTATAGAAATACTGAAAATTTCATTAGAATGCCTAAAGAAAAATATTCAGGTTAAGTTGAAATAGTTTGGGCCCACTGTTGTTTAAAGAAAACTGTGGGTTTGCTGCTTTAGATATTAAAGATGATATGGCTTTATAGAGTTATCTTGTATATATCATTGTTAGTAAATAAAAAAATAATGTTTAATTCATTTAGCAGTGCTTACATTTTTTTCTTAAAGTACTCCTAGTGGCAGAAATGTGGTTGAATAGTACCCTCAGAAGGCTAGGAGTGAAGCCCAAAGTGTGCCTGCTATAAACTGAAGTTTTTGATGCCTGTAGGGTTTTATTTTTTTAAATTCATATAAATGTTGCGTTTTGCTATTTTACATGCATATTGATAGTATTTTAAAATACTCTCAACTAAAATTGGTGCTCCTGAGAGAGTGGAGTGTTCATCCTGCAGCTTTTTATATCCCTAAGTCATGGCTTATAGCACTGTTTATAGTACTGTGCTTAACTATTTAGTAGTGCCCCATTTATTTATTTATTTATTTTTAAACCCTATGTCTGATGGTTTTTGTTGGAACATAGGAAATAGTGAACAATTTCTGATACTTTCCATGTATTTTTAATAAATAGCAAGCTGTTTTAAATACTAAGGAGCTATAGTTTCATAGAAATAAAATGATTTTTAAGGGAGATTTAATCTGTTAAATATTTTTTTCTATTTAAGATTTTAAAATGATCAATGTATTTCTAGCATTATAATAAAATACGGTAGTACTGTCTAATAGAGCTTTCTGAAATGATGAAAATGTTTTGTAGATATGCTGTTCAATATGGTAGCCCATATATACCTTCTGAGCACTTAAAATGGATCTAGTGTTATAGGAGAACTGCATTTTTAATTGAATTTAATTTTAATTAATTTAAATGTGAATAGCCACATGCAGCTAGTGGCTATTGCATTAGACAGTGCAGCTCCTTAAGGTTAGGAAGATGAGCAAGAAGAGAGATGAGACATCTTCATGTCACCTCTCACCTCACATTTAGGCAAATTAGGTACTCAGTAAGTATTTATTGAATGAAATAATTTATCATTTTATTGTTTGAATTTTGAAGACCAGTGTTTGTGAAGTATTCTAGATTTTTGGGGAGGATCCATAGATTTTGAATTTTTTCTTCTGTGTTGATTTTCAGAATTTACCTTTATTCTTACAAAGGCATACATCATTGTGTGTTTGTGTGTGTGTGTGTGTGTAAGAAATTATATAATGAACCACCATGTACCACCAGCCACTTTAAAAACCGAACACTGCCAGCACCTTTGATGCCCCTTCATGTTTCTCACTACTTGTGATTTCTGACATACTCCTTAAGTAACTGCCATCTGAACTTTGTTAATCATTACCTTGTTTTTCTTTTTAATTTTATATGAATGTCTTTTTTTTTCTTTACACTTCCATTTTCCTCTGTCTTGAAATTTGGAAGTTAAACTCTATGTAGTTTTCCTTTATTTTAGTTCTCACTGACCTCCAACGAATGAGATACTTTTGTTTTAAACACTGTTGCTTTGATTTGCCTATTCACTGAATTTACAGATGTCTTTGCTTATCATTCTTATTTGCATCTGAGACCTTTGATCTGGAATCATTTTTCTTTGTGTGAAGTATGTCTTTTAGAATTTTCCCTAGGAAGGTGTGTTGGAAAATGCCTTTATCTTAGTCTCATTCCTGAAAATGGTTTTCCTGAATATATATTCTAGATTAGCAGTTATTTTTCTCTTTGTTCATTATAGATTTTATTTCATTCCCTTCTGGCTTTTATTGTTGTTGAGAAATCCACAGTGTAATTGACAGTCCTTTGTAGTTAATCTGTTGTTTCTTTATGGCTAGTTTTAGAACCTTTTCTTTGTCCTTGGTGATCTACATTTGCATTTTTATATGTTTGGAAGTTGATTTCTTTTTATTTGTCATGCTTGGTATTAACTAGCCTTTGGAATCTGAAGACTAGTGTCTTTCAACAATTTTGGAGAAATTTTGGCCATTTTCTCAAATTTCGTCATCCATATTTTCTGTTTGGAATTTGTATTTGAAGTATGTTAGATCTTTTTACACTACCTCTGTGTCTCTTAACCTGCCTTTTATATTGTCCATTTCTTTATCTTTGTGTATTGTATTGTATTCTAGATAGTCAGTGTCTTGTCTTGAAGTTAGCTACTTCTCTCTTCAGCTGTGTTCAACCAGTTTATTGAATTTAAAAACTTTTTATTTTAACTGTTACACTTATTTTTTTTATTATGGTAAAATACGCATAACAGAATTTGCCATTTAACCTTTTTTTTTTTTTTTTGAGATGGAGTTTCACTCTTGTTGCTCAGGCTGAAGTGCAATGGCGTGATCTTGGCTCACTGCAACCCTCGACTCCTGGGTTCAAGCGATTCTTCTGCCTCAGCCTCCCAAGTAGCTGGGATTATAGGCATGTGCCACCACATCCCTCTAATTTTTTGTATTTTTAGTAGAGACAGGGTTTCTCCATGTTTGTCAGGCTGGTCTCGAACTCCCAACCTAAGGTGATCCGCCTGCCTCGGCCTCCCAGAGTGCTCGGATTACAGGCACGAGCCATTGCACCCAGCCCTTTGAACCATTTTTAAGGGTACAGATTGGTGGCATTAAGTGCCTTCACATCATTGTGCATCTGTCACCACTACTGATCTCCAGATCCTTTTCGTCA
Source organism: Plecturocebus donacophilus (assembly GCA_004027715.1). Classification (NCBI taxonomy): domain Eukaryota; kingdom Metazoa; phylum Chordata; class Mammalia; order Primates; family Pitheciidae; genus Plecturocebus; species Plecturocebus donacophilus. The sequence continues at coordinate 65,392 of PVKP010009362.1, forward strand.
TCATGAGCCAAAATTTGTACCCATTAGACAATAATTCCTTATTTCCTCTTTTCTCTAGCTCCTGGCAACCACTATTTGAGTTTCTGTTTCTACAAATTTGACTATTCTAGGTACTTCATATAAGTGGAATCAGAAAACTCTAGCTAAGATTTGTCAGATCAAAAAGTTGATAGATTTGCACATAGGAAAGAAAATTCGAAAGCATTAGGTGACAAAGATTAGTGAGGCAGATTTTTTGATACCAGATCATTTCTTTTTATTAAACAATCCTTTAAGATTTGAGTGATTAGAGGAGGTGAGTTAAGGTTTTCCTAAGGTAAACTTTTACATTGCTATTTGAGATAGTATTGGCTCATATAATCCTTTGATCTGGTAAATTGTTAAAAGCTGGGTCCTTTTTTCCTCTTACTCTCTACCTCCCATTCCCAGTTAAAGCTGGAGAGACTTGGGCATTGAACCTTGGTGAGAATATGAATTCATCCCTTGACTGACTGAGTAGGTAGTTGTTGGGAGCCTACTATATCAAGAACCATGCTAGGCATTGTGTTAAAATGTTTAATTAAGACAGATGTGATTGCTGTCATGGAGCACGGTCCAGTGGTGATAAGCTTTTATATACTTTGTCTGTAGTAGTCATTTATATATTTAAAGTGAATATATGTAAGAAAATATCATTTATATCTGTTGAAACTGTTTCTGACAAGGAAGAAAGTTCCAAGGGCTCTCGCTTAATAAATTATTGTTAGGTATAGGTTTTGAGGTTCAAAACTATTCAGTTAAGCATGTTCTGAAAATTGACTGACATTGTCGTTTAAATTGAAGTCTTTAATTAAAACCTGACTTAAGTAAATTACATTCAGTCTAAAGACTGTCATTTGCCTTCTGTGGGGTTTGTGAATAGTAGGTTAGTGCCTTGAAAGCTGCATGTTACAGGGATCATTTTACATCTCCACATCTCCTACTCTCTCAAAGAAAAGTTTAATATTATATATGCTAGTACATGTATTTTTTTTTAACATTTTATTTTGAAGTAGACTCACAGGAATTTGGAAAATAATAGTCCTGCATACCTTCACTTGGTTTTCCCAATGAAAACATCTTATATAGATGTAATTTATGAACACAAAAAAATTGACATCAATACATTACTGTTAACGAGACTATTTATGTTTACAGATTTCACCATTTTTCAAACCTGGACTTCTTTGTGTGTGCATGTGTATATATAGTTCTGTGTAATTCTATCCCATATGTAGTTTCGTGGAAACAGTACCACAATCAAGATACAGAATTGTTCCATCACCATAAAAGAACTCCTTAGTGCTGCCTCTTTATAGTTACAATGCCCCACATCCCCCAATCACTAGTTTTGTCATTTCGAGAATGTTGCATGAAGCCATGTATTATGTAATCTTTGGAGACTCATGTTTTAAAAATGTAGTTTGTTTTAATTCAGAAAGTGAAATCTCAGAAAGTTTACAAAAATAGAAAAAAATATTCTTAATTCTATCACTCTAATACACTCGTTACCATTTTGGAATTTTTTAATAGCCTTTTTCATATACATTTTATATTTATGTATATGCTCAATTTTATTTGCTGCTTTTAAAAAACTTTATATTATTTTCTGTGTCACCATGCATCATATTTAGTTTTTGCTATCATAAGAAATGTTGCAAAATATAAATAAAAATGAAATTAAGCTTAAGGGAAATATTGCAGAAAACACCTTTGAGTATATGGATTTCTTCATACTTCTGATTATTTCCTTAAGATAGATTCCCAGGCGTGATTTTTGAGTCAAAGGATATGAGAGTTTTTTTCGTTTTGAAACATGGTTACATTGCTTCTCAAAATAATAGTATTGCTAGGACTGTTTCACTGTATTCTCGTTAGATTGGGTATTAGTGCTGCTTTCCCCTTCCCACAACTCAGTAGGTGAAAAAGGTAATTCACTGTTGTAGTTTTAGAGTGCATTTCTTGATATAACAGTTTTTTCATGAAGAGTAAAGTTGATTGTAATGTCAGAATGACATGAACTTTAAAAAATGTGATATTGCTTTAAATTAATTGGAAAAGCGTTTTAATATCTGTGCCATTGTTCAGCAGTTCTCAGCTAGAAGTTGAATCATCACAGCCTTCTCTTTAGCTTACAGGTTTACCTACAAAATGATTGCTAGTTTCTACATTGCTTCTCTTTGGTCTTTATCATTATCTCCTAGTTACTCTGCTCAATTGGATTCTCTACCTTTCCTCCTGTCTGCTCCCTGTTCAGAGAGCTGCTGCTCCCTCCACTGGTACCATGCCAGCACCTCATTCATTTTTCGTATGTTGTCAGTTTCAAGTGTCTAGTCATGCTGATATGTAATACATTACTGTAATCTTTAAAGTTAAGTATACCCCTGGGAGACTACAGTCTCCTGGAGCTCTCAGGAGTATTGGCCTTGACTTTTTTGGTGGCTGCTAAGGAATTTATATGGCTAATAATATCTGAAGTCTGTATAAGTAACATAGAGGAATATAAAAATAACAAGAAAATTGTACATCTTTTACTTTTCTGTATGTTTTGGGAGACAGCAGTACTCTATTCTGATAACAACAGAAGACAATAAAACCTGCCAAGGATGGTGACATGCACCTGTGGTCCCAGCTACTGATGTGGGAGGATCACTTGAGCCCAGGAGTTCAAGACTAGCCTGGGTGACACAGTAAGACCTCATCTCAAAGGAAAAAAAAAAAAAACTCTTAAAGTAAAACAGAAGGTTTTTATTTTATTTTGTTTTTTGAGATGGAGTCTAGCTTTTGTCACCCAGGCTGGAGTGTGCAGTGGTGCAATCTGGGCTCACTGCACCAAGTTCAGGCGATTCTCCGGTCTCAGCCTCCTGAGTAGCTGAGATTACAGGTGCCCGCCATCATGCCCAGCTGATTTTTATATTTTTAGTGGAGGCAGGGTTTCACCATATTGGCCAGGCTGGTCTGGAACTCCTGACCTCAGGTGATCCACTCCCCTCAGCCTTCCAAAGTACTGGAATTACAGGCATGAGCCACTGCACCAGCCCTAAGCAGTAGGTTTTAATTGAATACTTACTAAGATTCAGATTCTGTACTTAGGTACATTTTTTTTTGTCTTCACAATAATTCTATACATTTTGAGCTAGCTACATATAGAGATCCTCTATGTGATATATTGAGTAGATAAGTGAAAATGTTGGTTACAAGGAATCATAAAAAATAACGTATTTTTTATTTTAACTGGAATATACATTTCTTTTTTTTTTTTTTTTTTTTTTTTT
>PVKP010009363.1:0-68629 GCA_004027715.1 Plecturocebus donacophilus
TAGACGTGGGACAGGAGAAAAATATTGATTATTTCTTTTATTTTCTGTATTTCAGTGCTTTGACATCTGAGGCCCTGCTGACTGTGGGGCAACTGTCTTTCTCAGGGATAGCTAGTTCTTTGAGATTGCAAACAACTACCAGTGAGTATGCTTTCAAATGTGTATCAACCAATCCAGAACCCATACTCCACCACCTACTCTGTAGAGCTCTCACACCTGGTCCACTAAGCACTTGCTTTAATCACTCCAGGGTCCCATAACAGACAACTAGGTACATCGCTTATGTACTGGAGCCTGCAGAAATTATTCAAACTAGCTAATTTAAAGTCAGTTTACCCTGTTTTTCCTATTCTTTCCTGCAGAAGTTACAATAAAACTCTTGCCCATATTTTCCTCTTGTTCATCTGACCCTTGACTGACCCTGGTGCTTCCCTCTGTGGCCCTTATGCATGATGTGCTATACCTTCTGTTTCTAGGGATTAGAATTAAATGTGCTCATTTATGACAATCATTTCTGTATCTGTACATCTTACCATACCAAAATAAAACAAATCATGGGCACCCTTAAAACTGGATATAGAATTATATCATTTTGAATTCTAGTTCCTTGGGTTTCTAAATGTGTGACATTGAACACATCACTTAAGAAAAGAATTTGTGTTTCCTCAGCTATGTGTAGTAAAATAATAATATTTAACTCAAATAATTGAGTGTTTATATATATATACGTAAACTATAGATATATATATAAACTATATATATAGTTTTATTGTTTATATATATAAATTGAGTATTATATGTATATATATATAAATTTATATAGTTTAGAACAGTACCTGTCAAAAAATAAATGTTCAATAAATATGAGCTATTTAAAAAAATATATAATTTGAGTATTTTATGTATATAGTTTAGAACAGTGTCTGTCAAAAATTAAATGTTCAATAAATATGAGCTATTGTTATAAAATATAACAAGCATGGTATGATTATTATAATTACAAATCTCCAAATTCCCAAAATAATTTAACATATAACAAATTGAACTCAAGGACTACAATTTTAACTTAATTGTAATTCATTGCACATGTGTAACTTCTATACATCTGCTTAAATTTTAATTATTTCTCAACTAGCAAATATTTTCATTTATCTTAAAAAGTTGACATATTACCCCATTAGCTATCATCTAAGCATCATAGCCCTTAGACTTATTGTTGAATAACTAGAAAAGTAGAAAGATTAACTAACTAGGCCAAATCACTACACAGGTTTTCTTCCTTATTTCTTGGAGACTGACATTCAGGGATGAAAGACTTTATTCTCTGATCAGAATTGCAGAATTCCTTACACAATTCCAACCCAACTGTCACCCAAGAGCTCCCCAGACTTGTGTCCTCTTAACTAATTTTCTGAAAAAGAAGTCCTGAGGTAGCCTAAGCTAGTCTAAGTTCCCTCTCATAAGTATTCATTACTGTTTTCGTAGGTTGAAAGAGGGAAAATTTGTGGAAACATGAGAAGCAAAGAAGATCAAAGAAGAGCAGGAAGAGGCAGAGAGGAAAAAAAAGGTATTTTAAAGGTATACTATAGACTTCTTTCTATTAAAAGATTCTTGTCACAGTTCTCAAAAAAGTAGCTGTAGGGAAATATGAGAGGCATATAGATGAGTTCTCTCCAAGCCCTATGTCTGGTACATTCTTTACTGAGAGGTTTGGATAAACTATTTGTCAAAACAGTTTTTAGCTATTTGCCAAGCTTAATAAATTTAGGAGCAATGTTTACTGGAACAGGGCATGACCCATGCAAAATAAATCTGGTGAAAATCTAATAACTGTGATTTGAGTGGTTCCATAAGTCTCTAGAAGCATATCCTCAAGGATTAGCCTTCATCAGATTTGTTTGGGGAAAATTCTCTTTGTAGTTTACTCTCTAAAACTATAATAATTCTCACAATAATCATGATCATTGTAGTAACAGTATTAATAATAACCATTATAATAAATATTATAAGTAAATAAATTTTAAAAAGCTTAAAATAGTGTATAATTAAATCTTTGTACAAGATAATTTACTTTAACATTGGAATGAGAAGGCACTATCTATCTATAAAAGTAAAAATCTAGGTCAGGAGACTAGTAGAGAAAAAGAAAAAAAAAATCACAAAATAAAGCAAAAATGAAACAAGGTCTTTTATTTATTTTTTCCATAAATTTTCCAAGATTGATTTTCTTATCATTAGTATCTGAAGGAAACTCAGAAAAATGAGATTTAACAAACAAGAAAAATTCTTCCTAATAGCTGAGAATTGTGTGTATAGGTATACAAATCATTCTTTAACCTTGCCTCATATGTCAGGCCAGTCATAAACTTTCCAAGTCTAATTACTACTTACTAATGAGTAATAACTTTGCTCTGATTATTCATGAGAAAGCTCCCTGTTACATCTTCAGATAACTCTATTCTCTAGGAATGTACTACTGTATGGAGGATAAGAATTATGAGGTGAGAATATTATTGTGTGTACGAGTTGGTGTTTTCTGAATGTTCATTAAAGGTTCACATGAGGTTGGAAAATAGGAGGCCATTTTTGGATGAAGTGCAAACTTCTGACAAGGGAGACAGTTGTATACTGAAATAGATTTCAATGTGAAGCTTTAACTTAATAAAGACTTTTCTGTATGTTAAGTAGATAAATATATATTCAGATGTGGTTATATGTCATGATTGGATGATGATTAAAGAGACATTTTGATATACAGGGCATGTGGTCTGCATAATAGAATCTATGCTATGTCTATGGCGAGGGAGCTGGAGATTGTATTCAGGAATTACTGATAGATACCAATTGCCAAGGAAACAATGCTCCAATGCCAGGAATCAACTTCTAAACATATGACTAGGGAGGGCTATAAAAACAAACCGTTGAAAACATCACATGGTAAATTAACATTTGGAATAAATTCTCATGTATGTGTAACATGGCACTATATAGTAACTCAGGATACTCTACAGAATATTATATAGTATCTCAAACCCAAAGGAATAAAGAGCACAAGTAAAGATAGTGACCTGAGTGCATATTGTAACTCGTTTTGCATATCTATGACTTTTCTGTTTAAGGAACAATTTAAACAATGTAAAAGCTATACCATATAAACAATAACTAAAAATTAACTAGAGAAGCTATATTAATAGCAGACAAAATATGCTTTAAGACAGATTTTATTACTAATGACAAATTAGGACATTTTAAAATTATAAAATGGCCAGTATATCAGAAAGGCATAATAGTTATAAGCATATATACATTTAACAATAAGCAGTAAAATACATGAATTCAAAAAAGCTAAAGCATTGAAGGGAGAAATAGACCATTCAGCAATAATAGTTGGAAATATGAATAAATACTTGTAATATGGATAGAACAGCTAAACAGAATAGCAATATGGAAATACATGATTTAAACACTATTATTCAGCTAGAACTCAATTTCTATTTATAGAACACCTTATCCAAGAATACCTAAATATGCATTCCAGTCAAGTGCATATGAAGTATTCTTTAGCATAAGCCATATATTAGGCATTAATATAAGCTCAACTGAATTTAAAAGGATTGAAATTATAGAAAGAATGTTCGCTGATATCAATAGAATAAAATTAGGAGTCAATAACAAGAAGAACTTTGGGAAATTCACAAATACATGTAAATTAAACAACATGCACATAAATAGAAAAGAAGCCACAAGAAAAATTAAAAAAAAATAAATTGAGATCAATAAAAATGAAAACATAAGAAACTAACATTTATGGGATGAAGCTAAAGCAGTTTGTACAGGAAAATTATCATTGTAATTCCCACTGAGTAAGAAAGTAGAAATCTCAACTCAATAACTTTGTCATTGAGAAACTATAAAAGAGTGCAAACTAAATTCCAAACAAGCATAAGGAAAGATACAACTAAAATTAGAGCAGAAATAACTAAATAGAAAATAGAACAAAGCTGACAAGACCAAAAGTTGATTCTATGAAAAAGAACAATCAAATTGGCAAAACTTTAGCTAGACTAACCAGAAAAAAAGACAAAAGACTGAAACTGTAAACATCAAGAATAAATAAGGAGAAATCACTTTCAACCTTACAGAAATAAAAATTATAAGAGAATACTATGAAGAATTGTATGCCAAAAGTTACCTTTTCTTGATGAAATGGACTTAAAAAATGTAAACTAATGAAACTTAAGAAAAAATAATCAGTCTTAACATACTTATGACAAGTAAGAAAATTGAATTAGTGATTAAAAAATAACTACCCACAAAGGAATCTCAGGCCCAGATGGCTTCACTAGTAAATTTTATCAAATATTTCAAGATGATTTAATATCAATCTATCAAATTCTTATAAAAAATTGAAAAGGGGGAAACACTTTCCAGTTTATCCTATGAGTTCAGTATGACCATGTTAAAAAGGAAACAAACAGAAAAACAAAAGAAAATAAAACTACAGAATGATATTACTTATAAATATTGATATGGTATCCCCTCCAAATTTCATGTTGAAGTATGATCCCATGTTAAAGGGGCTGATTCTCTGACTGTAAATCCTTCAGAGTTGCAATGAACTTGTGCTCCGCATCTGGTGTGGGGAAGGAAACTTTGTCTTGTGAGGCCTGAGAGAAAAGACTTTATAATTACTGTGGTCAGGCCTGAAAGAAGCACACATAACTTTTCCTGTTGTTGTTTTTGTTTTGAGATGGAGTCTCGCTCTGTCACCCAGGCTGGAGTGCAATGATGCAATCTTGGCTCACTGCAACCTCTGCCTCCTGGATTCAAGTGATTCTCCTGCCTCAGCCTCTTACATAGCTGGGATTACAGGTGTGCACCACCACACCCAGCTAATTTTTGTACTTTTAGTAGAGATGGAGTTTCACCATGTTGGCCAGGCTGATCTCGAACTTCTGACCTCGAGTGAACCTCCCACCTCGGCCTCACAAGGTGCAGGGACTACAGGTGTGAGACACAGCGCCTAGCCAAAAACATGATAACTTTTTAAGCAGAAGTTGGACTCATCATTTATAAGAAAAAGAAATGGACAATGACAAGCGTTTGTGAGAATGTATAGAAATTGGAACCTGGCCCAGTGCAGTGGCTCACACTTGTAATCCCAGGACTTTGGAAGGCCGAGGCGGGTGGATCACGAGGTCAGGAGTTCGAGACCACCTGGTCAAGATGGCAAAACCCCATCTCTATTGAAAAAAAAAATTCAAAAATTAGCTGGGCATGGTGGTGGGTATCTGTAATCCCAGCTACCTGGGAGGCTGAGGCAGAGAATTGCTTGAACCTGGGAGGCGAGGTTGCAGTGAGCCAAGATCGTGCCATTGCACTCCAGCCTGGATGACAGAGTGAGACTCCATCTCAAAAAATAAATAAATAAATAAATAAAAAGAAAAGAAAATATTCTAAAAACATAATAAGGCCAGGGTGCGTTGGCTCATAGCTTGTAATCCCAGCACTTTGGGAGACCAAGGCGGACAGCTCACAAGGTCAGGAGATCAACACCATCCTGGCCAACATGGTGAAACCCAGTCTTTACTAAAAATGCAAAAATTAGCTGGGCGTGGTGGCGGATGCCTGCAATCTCAGCTATTCTGGAGGCTGAGGAAGGAGAATCTCTTGAATCTGGAAGGTGGAGGTTGCCATGAGCCGAGATTGTGCCACTGTACTCCAGCCTGAGTGACAGAGCAAGACTCCGTCTCAAAAAAAATAAAAAAAGGAAAAAGATTTTGGAACCTTTTGTACATTGCTGGTGTGAATGTCAAACAGTACACTCACTTTAGAAAATAGTTTGTCATTCCCTCAAAATATTAAACATGGAGTTACCATAGGACCCAAAGGAGAATTTAAAACATCTATCAGCATAAACTTTTACACAAATGTTCATAGCAGCATTATTAATGATAGCCAAAAATTAGAAACAACCCAAATGTATATCAGCTGATGAATGTGTATCCATGAAATGAAATATTATTTGGCCATATAAAGGAATAAAGTCCTAATACATGCCACATCATGGATGAATCCTACAACATTATACTTAGTGAAAGAAGCTAGAGGAAAAATGCCATATAGTGTACCATGCCAATTGTATAAAATGTCTGGAATATGCAAATATATAGAGGCACAAAGTAGATTATTGGTTTTAAGGGGTTAAAGGGAGAAATAATAAAGGGTAGCTTCTAAAGGATAAAGGACTTATTTCTGGTGTGTTGAAATTGTGCTAAAATTAGATGATGTTAATGATTGTTGATTGTAGACCTCTGTAAATATACTAAAACCCACTAAAATGAGCACTTTAAAAAGATGAATTTTATGAAATACTAATAATATCTCAATAAAGTTTCTATAAATGTTATACAATTGATACCCAAAATAAGGCTAAGTTAGAATTGGATACATATAAGTAACATTATAGTTCAATTTAATTTAATAAATGTTTTTAAAATGCCATCCCTATGTCAAGAAATTGCTGGCAACCAATGGGTGCAAGATTAATTTGAAATTCTTGCCTTTGATGAGCTTATGATCAGGCAGAAAATAAAAACAAATGCAGCTATTACTATTTGTTAATTGTTGTTATAGAATATGGACTAAGGTGAGAAATACTTGGAATCATTTGGAATGAGGGACAAATCAGAGACAAGCACAGAGGAAAGATGACTTTTTAAATTGGTACCTAAAAGTTGGAGTTTTTCAGGATAAGAACACAAGAGTGACATGGGAGAGTACTCTTAGGGAAAGATATAGGGAATATGTGCTGAACAGTGCTAAACAGGCTCTGATGAAAACCTACATGCTAAGATGCTATCGACTCTAAGCACTGTAAAAGATCAGAGAAAGTGTTGTTATCACGAAGGCCTGAGTAGCACCTTGGAGAAGGCAGCATTTTATGGAAACTTAAGTGGTGAATCATTGCATGTGTGCTTTCTGTTTGCTCAGAATAAGAAAGTTTTTCATTTTTATTATAGAGTTTAGGGATTTCTCTGACTCTAAAGATGCATAAAAATCATTCATATAGACAAGAAGAAGATTTTTTTCCAAGTTGTTTGTAAAACATTATGCTGGATATCATCTGGACATTGATGTGGAGTGAGGGCCTTCTGCCTTAGTGATCAGCCCTCAATCTGGGGGATTAGCTCTGTCCAAGCACATATCTTGGATGTGTGACTACCACTTATCTTGTGGACAGCTTGTTCCTGAACTACACTTTAAATAAAAAGAAATACAGATATTATTAAGTGTCCAAGTCAAACTAATACTGAATAGAAGATTTATCCCTGATATAGTCAGAAGAATTAGAAAACTCTTTAAGAGACAGTTAGTGGGCCACACGTGATGGCTTACATCTGTAATCCCAACATTTTGGGAGGCTCAGGTGGAGGGATCACCTTAGGTCAGGAGTTCGAGACAGCCTGACCAACATGGTGAAACCGTGTCTCTACTAAAAATACAAAACTGAGCTGGGCATAGTGGCACACGCCTGTAGTCCCAGTGACTTAGGAACCTGAGGTAGGAGAATTGCTTGAACCTGGGAGGCAGAGGTTGCAGTAAGCCAAGATCATGCCTCTGCACTTCAGCCTGGCGACTGAGGGAGAAAACTCAAAAAATAAAATAAAATAAAAATAAAAGAGACAGTTAGTGAAAAAAATAGATCAATGAACACAACAAAAAATGAAATAAGTGCTGTCAGTACAAATAAAAGAGAAACATGATTTAGTTTGAAGCAAGAAAAGAAAGATATTTGATGTTAAAGGAAAGGTTGGTCTTGGAGTAAGCAGTAAGTGGTAATGATTGACATGTGCAGAATCTCAGAGACTCCCAGGAATAGGCTGGAACATAGAGCTTGGGGTTGAGGTGGGGGAGTGTCAGGAAAGCCTTATAAATATCAATTTTTAGCTTTAACTTTGCTTTCTAAGAAAAGTACCTGAAAGAATTGATTGTTGAATTTGCCTTTTAGGATTGGCACTGTGGCTGCAGAATGGGAAATTGATCAGAAAAACGCGAAACTGTAAGCAGGGAGAGTAAGTATGAGGTTTTTGAAAGAATCCAGCAGAGCAGTTCAAGAGGTATGAAAGAAAATAGAAAAGACATAATGATTGTTTGCATGTGGTTATGAGGGAGTGGTAGTGACAAGGAGAATGGAGTTTCAGACTTAGGCAGCTGGCAGAATGACACCATTCACTGAAATAAGGGGGAGGACATCTAGCCTGGAGGAGAAGGTGAACCTGAACCTTGGCCATCCATTAGACATCTAAGAGACGTTTACCAGTAGAAGTTTAGCCATGTGGGTCTGAATCTCTGAGCTAGAGAATCAGAGGAGGAAAATGAATGATGAAAACACTGGCGGGGAGAAGCTGGACTCTGGAGAGTATGTTAGCAGAAAGCATAACAAGAAGAATAAGAGGGAGAGAAAAAAAGACACAGATAGCTGTGTAACAGAAGCTAAAAGAAGAAAAGGAATAAAAAACCAGATGCCACAACAGCATCTCATGCTATTAAAGTGTCAGTAGGATGTTTCTTCAGATTAGATTTATGTGATGGTTTTGCTTCACATTAATATTATAATCAATCAGATTCTTCACAATGCCTCTTTTTCTGATTACTTATGAAATCAACTTTTATTACATGACCAAGGTAGTGCAACCTTCTCTGAAGCTACTCTTGTGGTGCAATATCTTGAGAATGTGTAAATATGCCACTTTCAGTATACTGTTACTTTGGTAATGTTAGTGTGCACTAATATCTCTTTTTTGAAATAACAAGTTGAAATAATTTTGCAACTATGGTGGTTGAATAATGATGATCTTCCAATTCTAATAGTTCTTCTATCTACATTTCTTAGCTGTTATATTCTTGTCAGGAAGAGACTACCTTCCTTCCTTCTTTCTTAAGATTTCTCTCTTTATCAGTGGGGTCTCGTGAGTTCCATTTTATCCAGTAAGTTAGGTTATAATTTTTTAAAATTCTCAGAATAATTGCTTCAAATTTTACCCATAGAAGCTCCTTCAGGGTAGCTGCATCTTTATTTCTTCTCATAATATTTCCCTATTCTCTGTGCTTTTAATTTTTATTTTTTTACTTTCTGGCTCAGAAAATGAATAATGAATGAATTTTCTTCCCCTATTTTTGCTTTCTTTTAGTGAAAATGTATATGAAAACCAAAATCTGCACTGAAAGCCATTGTTCCCAGTCTTCTCAGGAGGAGAATTTGAAATGATGTGTAAATACAGTCACATACACACACACACACACACACACACACACACACACACAGTGCATGCACATCTCTATTTCTACATCTATCCACATGTATTTACAAAGATAAGCATATACATTAAAATATGTCTTTATCCCAATACCTTCAATATTCTAGGTTCATTCTAAGTGTCACTTTTTCCATATTTGTAGCTCTCTATTTCAACACTGAGAAACTTCGTCCCCATTATCCACAGCCTCCCAATCCTCATTGGCATAATCCTCAATTACACTAAGCTACCACTCCATCTTGCTGAGTCCTACCTTCCCCACCTGAGCCCCATGACTGCCAGTTTGACAGGCAGGCAGGCAGGGAGAAAAAAAGGAGGGAGAAAGGGATGGAGGGAGGAATGGTAGGATGAAGGGAGGGAGGAAGAGAGGTGTCTCTATATTTTTATGACATTCTGCTATGTGTACCCCTGCTTCTCATCTCTATTGAAAGGTTTTTGAGGGCAGCGAAATCTTACACTTCAGTGTGTATCCCTACAGTGTCTACCACAATGCCATACCCAAATTTGGGAATGGCATCCTAAGGGCTGAATCTTATCTTAATTAACCTATTGCATATTTTTAAAATGAGTTTGTTTTCAATTTTTATTTTAATGTAAGTTTTAGATATGGGCTTCAATTTCTGATTTCTTTGAAAACCCTGAAGTTATGCCATCCCTGGAATTGTATTCTTGCATAAGGAAAAGAACAAAAACAAAATCATTTGAGTGCCTGCTGCTAGCTGTAGATGAGCTACTTCCTAATAGCACAGATCTGCCATACTTTGGTTTATTTACTTTACCTGCCTGGTACTCGAAGTTTGAATTTAGACCCTCACACATAGGAAGCTCTGCTAGTTGATTGATTACTCAAGGTCAAGTTTGGAAACTCAAGTCAACTGTTTCAGCCTTCTCTAATGAAACTCTGACAGTTTTTCTTTGCTATTTATTCCTTTACATCTCCCACCTTAGTCTAAATTCAGAACTTGGTCACTGCCATCTATGAATCATAGTAATTTTACCAGTGAATAGTATAGGCAGTCCTCTAGAAGAGGAGGAGAGTGTGCCAGAACCATTAGTTTCAGAGGAATAAAAATTGCTCATTCATAATTTTGTGTGTGTGGCCTATGAGCTGTAAAGACCATTTAAGGTCATTGCTTCATACAGTATTAGGTAAACATTTAAGAGGTAAATACTTTTATCCATCTTTGCTTCCAGCAAAGAAGCAGACCATGAAAACTCCAGAGGGCTGGTTTAATATATATTTTCACTCTATTATTTTCCCTGAGCTGAGTACTCAGTAATGCTGTGTGTAGATGCAGGTAACTAGACCATGTTCAGTGTGAGGGAAGAAAAGCAGATGCATCTATAAATCCATTTTACATATGAGAGGTAGAAAGATAGGAGGCACAGAGCAAGAGCAAATCTCATTCTCTGTTTATAAGAAAGCCTTGTATTTGCAGGGTGACAAATATGCCTGTCAATTTATGAATTTACAAGCAAGTTGGACTAAGAAGTTAAAAAATAAAAACATAATTATTGTATTAATATAAGATACTTGGCATTGCTTCATGGTCGTATACCATATCCAATGCCTATAGTTATTTATTTTCTAATTGAAGACAAATGTCATATTTTTACCTTATATTTGTCCATATATTAGTTTTTGGTATGTTGGTTGGTGGCATGTCAACTTGAACATATGTCAGTTGATGCTAACTCTAACTTGAAAAATAAAAATGACACTTCATTGATGGTGAACTTAAACATATTTTATGTTTATGTTTATTTCTCCTGTGGATTAATTATTTATGTTGCTAAGGTGTTAATGAGTTGTCTGGAGCCAATATATATTCAAATTCATACCTTTGTCTTATTTGGTGTAATTATTTTTGTTTCTATTTTTGATTTTATTACAATTCTGATCTATACAATTTTTTTTAAGTAGACAAAATTGTTAATTTTACTCCTTTTGATTTCTTTCTTTACTTTTATGGTTTGAGCACTTCTCTTCTTCCTAAATGGTGACCACTAAAAATGATTTTGCACCAAGTACCTAGTAGGCACTAGATATCATTATAGTCCTGGGTTATATAAGGGTGACCAGGACATGAACTTTCTTTCAAGAGGCTCCCAGTTAATTTAACAAAGATAGACATATGACTGACTTCATTTCTCTCATCTCTTTCTCTGTCTTCATTGCCATCTAGGCACCAGAGAACATAAATAGCAGGATTTGAGAGATTAGTTTTAGATAATATTAGGGAAAAAACCCACATACCATCCTTCTCATAATTCAAACTCAGATGCTGATTCCAAATTGGCTTTAATGGAGAAATTTTTCTTACTAATTTGGTTAGGATTCTTAGTATAGATCTCAAAGGAGCAAAATCTTCAACCCTGTTTTTTGTGCTGACCGACACACATATACACAGACGTGAATTCTCACACCATGTCTTTAAACTGCCAAAGAAGTGTTGAAGGTGAAAAAGAAAAAAGCCGGGACACATCTCTGCCCGTTAACGAAATTAAAGGCTTTACTTTTCCTGGGAGAGTGTGATTTAAGGGCTAATCAGCACCATGGTCCTTGCACATTATCTAGGAAAGTAGAAATTACTGGCTACTGAATCTGTGCTTGGAAGCTCCAGGGGGAATCTCTGCAGGCCCTCTGATAACTTTTTATGTGGTGCTTGAATATTCCTCCCCATGTAATTGGGTTTGTTTGCTACATATAAAAACCTGCTGCTGGCTAATCGTCTGATTCTTTCTGTACGTGTTTGAGTAGGACAGTTTACTTGTGCAGATTAAGCTTCTTGCGTTCAGTTTTCCTCTATTCCACTGGCAAGGACTTGAACTGCTCTGTTTGCTTTGCACAGTCCCATTAAATTATTCAATGGCATTCACATTCATATATCTTTAGAACATTGGCTCCAAATGAGTCATATTCAAAAGAAAGGCTTTATTTTTAGGCCATTGAAATCAGAAACAGTATCATAAGGAAAATGATTCTAAAAGTAGATTTTAGTTCATTCATGTGGGGCACGCACTCTTCTCCAAGTTCTGTATGTTGTTGATTGCTCTTTAGTTGCAAGGCAATGCTTTGTGTGGAATGAAAAAGCCATTTCTCACTTTCATTAAGGCCAAAGTTGCAGGCAGGAACAAAAAAACATGAGGGGTAAAGAAGTCTGAAGGACTGAAGTGTTTCTTTTTGGAGGGAATACTTGTATGAAATTGCCAATGTAGTCTCTGTCTCTCATGATGCTGGCACAAAAGTTTAGAATGAGAAACTTATAATAAACATTCCATTTGCTCATAAATGCTATACCTGAATTATCCATCAGGTTTATTCATGTGGGGAGGATAAATATTATACATATCTTGTAGATATTATGAACTAAGGACTTAAATAAAAAAGGCAATCCAGTGCGTGCATGTACGCACACACATGCACACACACACACACATACACACACCCCCCTCCCACCCCATTTCGAACTGACTTTACTTTAGAAACCTGGAAATTTTTAGTGCTTGCTGGGGTGTCATGGAGCCATGTTCCTGATTTTTCATGTGTTGTCATCTTATTTGAGAGACATAAGTTTGTAAGAGGGTCTTTCACGCAGATGTTTCAGGATTCCAGTCCCCTTTTTGTGCCAAAGTAATTAGACCACTCTGTCATCTGTGGAAATCCTTGCCTGTGACTATGTTAAGCCAAAGACATTCCCTGTTCTCAAAAATAAACAAAAGCAACAAAGACAACGTACAGAATCTTCCCCAACATCAGCAAGGAAAATCTTAGAATTGTTTTTCCATCATTATACTTACCCGTCCTCTCCAGTTGGTATGTCTTTGTTCCCACTTTACTTCAGGGGCCATTCATCTCCCATTGCCTTCCTCTTTTCCAATCAATTATCTGATTCATATTTCTATTTTATAATCGTATATCACAATATCAAGGAGTGGTGTGTCAGGATATCTCAGCCCTCTTAGACTCAGTGACAATAAATCAATTATTTTTGTTCTTTGACCTGCTGAAGTCATCTTCACCTGCCAGCTACAGCCATATTAGCAGGGCAAAGAGTGACTATCTGGAAGTAGGGAGGTTATAATATAATAAAAAATAAACAAGGATTTGGATTCAGAAGTACTAAATTCTTAGTCATAGACCAGTTATTTTAAAGTTATATGACTTTGGTTAATTGCTTGATCTACATGAATCTCTATTTTTCTTTTCATAAAATAATCCATTCTTATTTGAGGATGAATAAAATTATTTAAATTAAACCACTTTTTATAGTATTTTGTAACTAATATTGTGACATATACATTTGGTCTTAGTCTCAGTTTTCTGACAGATAGCTCCTTAATTACTTGGAATCTCCAAAGTGATAAAATTGTCTTTTGCATGATAGTGAGATGACTGATGGCTGACAGCCCCTAAATACCCTTAGAATGGGGGATGGTTGCCAGGGAACTAGTTCTGGTGATTACAGGGTTGGAATATTCAGTCCCACCCTCTCAGTGAGGAGAGAGGGGCTGAAGGTTGAGTTGACAAACCAAACGCCAGAAATTTAATCAGTCATGGCTACCTAATGATCCTGCCATAAAAACACAAAAGAACTAACCTCTGACAACTTCCAGATTACTGAACACATAGAGGTTCCTAGAGGGTAATATGCCTGAAAGAAGGGTAGAGGCTCAATGCCCTTTTCCTATACCCTGCTGAATGCATCTTTGCTATTTGGCTGTTCATGTATCCTTTGTAATATCCTTTATAATAAATTGGTAAATGGAAGGAAATTGTTTTCCTTGAGTTCTGTGAGCTTCCCTATCAAATTAATTGAACCCAAGGAAGCTTGATTTACATCTAATTAGTCAGAAGCACAGGCTATAACCTGTGCCAGAGACTGGCATATGAAGGGTAGTCTTGCAGGACTGGGCCTTTCAATCTGTGTGACTTGACACTCTATCCAGGTAGACAGTGTTAGAAATGAATTGAATTAGAAGACACTCAGCTGACATCTGCTGGAGAATTATCTGTAGAATTGCTTTGTGTTTCGGAGAAAAATCCAGCATAGCTATAGTCACGGAAGTGTTCTGTATTGTGAGTATAGTAGGAGAAATTGAGTTAGTTTTTCCTTCTATTCTTGTAGTAATGCTTTTTCATTCTAATACCAAGGTTATTAAAGTAAGCAAACAATATGTTAACTCCCTGACATTCTTTGGTTATTTGCACAAAAGGTTTCCCAGTAAATGGTATTGAGAAGAATATATTTATTACATTGTAATGGCAAGAATCGTTCAGTAGGAATATATAGGTGGTATAGCTAATGAACAAACTATAAAACAGATTCATTTTATCCTTTCTTTTCTTGGTAGTTTTCACTTTGCTCTCTTATCATCATCATTGATATCAAAGAATTTGGAAGATCATTAAAACTCTGCTAGCATTTGAAGCTATAATGCTTTTGGACATAATTTTAAAGCTTGTGAGTGATGAGGATTGTGATTTCTAATATCAATTGACACTTTCTCCTCCACCCTTCATACATTTAAAGAGCTCTGGGCTCCAATCTGCTCTCAGATTGTTTGAAGGCTGTCATTAAATACAGCAGCTAGTACTCACATATCCCTCAGCAGGGTTTGGTCTTCAATAGATATCAAGTGGAAACAGGCCTATAGGCCCTAAGCAAGAAGAAATACAGTTTGGATTTAAGAAAACTCATTCAGATGAAGTTGAAGAGGGTTCATCCTTGACAAAAAGAACTGTTTATTTTGAACATAGGATGTTTCAAAGCCTGATATAGTTACTGTACTATTTTGAGTGCTGGGAAATTGTTTACAAAAGAGACATGGACTCTTCTCAAATGGAGAGAATAAAAGTAATCACATGGATTAAGAAATTAATCCCAATAATTCACTTTCCTCTTTGGTTTTACTTGCTGTGAAGAGGCACAGAATGTCAGACTTTGACCTAATTGAGGATGATGAAAGTCATCAGAGAGGGCTTCCCTTGGGAAGTAATGTCCAACCTGAGATATAACAGACAAGGAGGGTTAGCTAGAAAAAATTGGGGTGAAAGAGGCTAATGAAGTAATGTCAAAATGAGTAGGGAACTGACAAAGACTTTCCTGGCTGAAGCTCAAAGACCAAATGGACTGACATGAAGCTGATAGGCAAGAACTGTGGTAGAGAGGTTGATATTTAGCATAAGAGCAAGAGGAAGTTTTTTAAACATTGGTATTATAGTGTATGTTCTGAGAAGTCAATCAGGCTTAAATTTTCTGATACATATTACAGACAAGTAAGAACAAAAGCAAGGAGAATAGTTAGATAATATTGCAATGGTCATGTCAAGAGTCAATGCTTTCATGGTAGTGTTTACAGTACTGGCAGAGAGAGAACATATTCTAGAGATAAGAGTCCAAGTAGATAGAACATGATGACTAAATGAAAATCAGAAAAAAAGAGATGTTAAGAATATCATGTAGCTATCTTCACAGACAATTAAATGGATTGTGGGGCCATTTACTGAGATAAGAAATATTAAAGAATGATCAATTTTAGAGGAAAATATATTTTAGTTTTTGACATTTTGAATTTGATTTGCCTGTGTCTTATTTTTAAAGATAGTTGGGAACATGGGAACTTCTCTGGCGGAAGTTTTGTAGACAGAGCTGATGTTATGTCACTTTTGAGCCAGAATATTTAATTACCTTTGTGAGTCAGTCTGGAATTCTCTTCTTTCTGCCACCGTAGCTCTCAATGTTTGAGACAGTTGAAGCCTTCACTATGTGAGTCCTGAAGTGAAGACAACATAGAAATGAGATGAGTGGTGATCATGTATGGTATGAATGAGAAATAAAACCTTTGGGATTCAATTAACTGAAATCTTAGGAGTATTTGTTACTCCAGTAACACCTGGCCTATATTTGCCTAATATATATTCCTTTGTTAAGGTTACTTAGTCATTCTCCAGACTTTTCATTGCATTCAATTTTGCATACAATTCACATTTCATTAATCATGATGCTTTCTAATTATTTGGGTGCATAGATAATCCTCTTCCTACATGCTCATATTTAGGACTCCCTCAAGAAACCTTGATATCTGTATTTCTCAATATCTCCCTAAGTAAGTAATATGAGTATCTGATCTGAAGTTGAAGTCCGTACATAGGCATGAAATGACAGAAAATGAGCACTGATGGTAGGAACACTTCGGTAATGGGTTGATTTGTGACCCCAAAATATTTGTTGATTCTTAACTTTTGGTACCTCAAAATATGACCTTCTTTGGAAATAGGGCTGTGGGAGATAAAATTAGCTAAGATGAGGTAATACTGGAGAACAATTGTGCTTTAATCTGACTGGTATTTTTATGAGAAGAGGGGAAATTTAGACACAGATGTGAAAGAAGCAAAATGATAAGAAGGTGCACAGGGAAAAGATTGCCTTGTGAAGACTAAGGCAGAGATTGGAGTTGTGCTGCTGCAAATCACGAAACATCTGGGCCTACCAGAAGGTCTAAGAAGCTAGGAGGGATCCTCTCCCAGAGGC
The DNA here is from genome assembly GCA_004027715.1 of Plecturocebus donacophilus. Lineage (NCBI taxonomy): Eukaryota > Metazoa > Chordata > Mammalia > Primates > Pitheciidae > Plecturocebus > Plecturocebus donacophilus. Next base: position 16,856 of record PVKP010009363.1, read on the forward strand.
TTTGTGGGGAGCATGGCTGAAGATACCTTGATTTCAGAATTCTAACCTTTAGAGAATTTAGATAAGACATTTTTGTTGTTTTATGCCACACACTTTGTGGTACATTGTTATGGGAGTCCTAGAAAATTAAGTATATTTTATAGTACTATAATAACTTTACAATATTTATAACATTATAATATATGATTCCTGTGTTGGATCCTAAGAACAAGTAAGTGGTAAAACAAACTCGTGAGTTTAAACAATAAAGAATAAACATCCTGTAGCAGGAATTTTCCGAAGTATAGCTATTTAATTGTGGTTAGTGCTAATACAGACAATTATTGAGCCTTTAGAAATTATGCAGTAGAAGACATAACCTAGTCCTTTTAAAAATGGATGATTTTCCTTGAAGAAGTGACTTTAAAATTGGACCCCTGAGAGCCTCACTAAAAGTGTTATCTTTCATTATTGAGTCTTGTCTGAGTAGAATTACAGGAAGGAGGGTAAAATCTTGATATCAGTTCTTTCTCAATAAGTATTAGTGGAGAAAATTTGGAAGAAAGGAAATTTGGAAGGAAGGAAGACAAGAAAGGAAAAAAGAATAAAGGGAAGATGGGAAGGAAAGGAGGGAACAAAGAGAGAAAAGGAGGAAAGAAAATTGAAGGATTGAAAGAAATAAAAGTAAAGGAGAAAGATGAAATTAACCATGAAAAAAAAATATGTGTGTGTCCTGTATTAAAGACAAAATGAAAACAGATATTGTCTCACTGGGTCTAGGAAAGACACCATATAAATATATCCCTTCTAAATATATATAAGGATCTCTACATATATGGATAAGAAGGATATATTAGATATGTAGATAAATAGATTATATATACACATATAAACATATATATATATTCAGTGATAGGAGAGATAAACACTTTTATTTCAACAAAAGTTGAAAATATAATTTTTAAATTTAAGAATTTCTTGAATTTTTATTGCAATCTGCTCTGTACATACTGACTTTTGTGGAATTACCTTCTTACCCATCAAGAGAGGATTTTTCATATAAACGGTGCCAAGAATTTTCCTTTTATCAATCGCCCAACTGCATTTCAATATATCTTTTAAATTAGGTTGTTAGTTTTAATCTAGTAGTCTAGAATTAGTTTATAACACTTACCAATTATTAGAGCAAATTAATGAAATTAAAATTTTGAAAATAACAAAATAAAAAGAATTAAAGACCTTCAAATATTTATTCCATTTGTATTTATCTGGTAATCCAGCAAGTAATTATGAAATAACTATTATATATGTTTATTTTACCAGATATATTTCAAAGTATTGATGATGTAAACTAGTAGAAGAGATAAAAAATGTTCACAACGAAACACACATACTACATAGTTAATAAATAGCATATTTATAATGTACTTTAGAATTACAAGGGGACATCTAGACTATGTGGAAAACTCAGGAAAAGCATCATATAAGGGTAGTGTTTGAACTGGTCTGAAAGGTGATTAGGTGTTGATCAGTAAAATAAATTAAGAAATTCATTGTAGCACAAAGAAAACTACTACAGGTTTAGGGCAGTCCTTAGGTCCCCAATATAATAGATTTTAAATTACTAATAAAGTAGAGATAATATCTTTTGTAATAATTTTACAATGCATGAACATTTTTCCATTGTGATACAATGTTTTTTAAGCTGAAGATAAATGTAGCAGTTACTGTTACTTCAAAAAAGTCTTATGTTCCTTCAAAAGTAGTTATTAAATATCAACTGTCAGTTCTGAGCTAGATGCTGTGAATGACCTCAGAATATATGAGTTACAGTCCCTCAGGAACTTTCTTTTTTTAAGAAATAATACTGTAAATAAAATCATACATGTACTAGCAGGTACAGACAGCATTATTTTGAGCATTCAGCCATTTAACAGTGTGTTTAGGATGACATTTTATTTCTTAATCTCAGAGTAAAACACTGACTACTTAATACAAAGTGATTAACAACAGCAACAAGAAAAGGCCAGGTTATTGAGCAAATGTCAGAAAGTCAAGATGGCTAAAGATCTTAAGAGAGCAACTTTTAGAAGGTCATTAGGTCATAAATAAGTACCAATATACTTTTTTTGTTGGTATGATACATATCATACAAAATATAGAGATATATGTGATTCCTACATTTTAAAAGTTGCGTAGCCTCATCTGATGACATCTGCCCCTGAATAACCTGACAAAATTAACACCAGCAACTCACAGTTTAAGAAATTGTTATATTATTATTATGGTACTATTTAGTTATGTATCTCTGCTTAAACATTTATATCTCAAATTTCTAGTTTTAATATATGGATTTTAAAATAGAAAATGTAAAATTTATATTTTGCTACAATTCTCAATATGTCCATTTACATTATGAAGAAAAGATGAGAATCCATTTCTTATACCTTTAAATATATGGTACAATGTTTAGTTGGCAGAAGTAGATTTATTACTGAGTTTTCAAAAATATAGCATCCAGGACAATAATTTTGCTATCAAAGTCTTCAGAAGTAATTATGTTTTCAATAATTACTATATTAAAAGCACTCTGACATCACAATAGTATAGATAAAACACTGTCTTCTATTTAAAAGTATATTATCTTACAATCACTTTTGATAAAAATGTCATTGCACATTAAAAAATAAGAATTTTTAATGGGATGAGCTATGAGCTGAAAACTAGATGACAGAATTACAAATATTGACCTAAATATTTTTTCTACAAGTATTTGATCACAGGTTTTCTAGATTTAGAGATCACATCTTATATATTAATGAATCTAAAGTACTTAATATGAACTTGACAGATTAGAAGTGTTTGATAAACTTGGATAAACAAGTAAAGAAATGTATGGATTAATTGGCAAGTAAAAATTATTATAAAGAAACCCTATTGTAGTTAGAAGAGACAATAGTCTGATAATGCTTATAAGGTAGATGGTAAATAACTGGGTGAGTTTGAGGGAGCTTTGGCTCATATTCAGGAAAAATTGAAGATACTTAGATTCAGTACAAGACAACATCTATCTTTGGGAGAAAAAGGGGGCAGAGGAGAGATGAGCAACTTACTGCTACCACTGTGAACTAAAACCAAGGTGTTGCAGGGCACACTGAAGCTTGAAATAAGGGCATGAGAACAGAGAGAATCACTCCAGGCATTTTCTTATTTACACTGAGAACAATCCTGTGGTTGAGAAGAGGCAAACGAGTCTAAAAAGACCAACCTCAGGTAAGGACACACAGAGTCAACCGAAGGCTGAAGGTAGATTAAGAGAAATGAGAGAAAACCAGCTGACACTCAGATCCTAAGCCTTACTAAAGGGAAGGTTGTGATTCTACCCTCAGAATATTTGAGAATTTTTGTTGAATTGAATTTAAAGCAAGAACGGAAACCAGACCAATTCAACTATAAAGTAGATTGAGCAAAGACCTGACCAAACACAAATATACCCAATGGCAAAGACCAATGATGCAGTGAAGAAACTATGTCAACTAATGGGCAAAACAAACATTCAGTAACAAAATGGAAGGATCAAATTCAAACATAACAATATTAACATTGAATGTAAAGGGCCAAAATGCCTCAGTCAAAAGATATGGACTGGTAAACTGGATAAAAAGTCAAGACCCATTGGTGTGCTGTATTCAGGAGACCCATCTCACATGCAAAGACTCACACAGACTCAAAATAAAGGGATGGAAGAAGATTTACCAAGCAAATGGAGAGAAAAAAAAAGCAGGGATAGCAATCCTAGTCTCTGATAAAATGGACTTTAAACCAACAAAGAAAAAAAAGAGACAAAGAAGGGCATTACATAATGGTAAAAGGATCAATGCAACAAGAAGAGCTAACTATCCTAAATATATTGGTGCATCCAATGCAGGAGCACCTAGATACATAAATAAGTTCTTAATGACCTACAAAGAGACTTAGACTGCCGCACAATAACAGTGGGAGACTTTAACACTCCACTGACAATATTGGACAAATCAACAAGACAGAAAATCAACAAGGGTATCCAGGACTTGAACACAGATCTAGACCAAGCAGACCTAATAGACATTTACAGAACATTCCACCCCAAATCCAGAGAACATACATTCTTCTCAGCACCACATCTCACTTACTCTAAAATTGACCACATAATTGGAAGTAAATCACTCCTCAGCAAATGCAAAAGAATGGAAACCATAACAAAAATTCTCTGAGACCACAGGACAATCAAATTAGAACTCAGGATTAAGAAAAGCACTCAAAACTCCACAATCACATGGAAACTGAACAACTTGCTCCTGAATGACAAATGGATAAACAATGAAATGAAAGCAGAAATAAAAATGTTCCTCGAAACCAACGAAAACATAGTCACAACATATCAGAATCTATGGGACACATTTAAAGCAGTGTCAAGAAGGAAAATTCATAGAAATAAATGCCCACATGAGAAACAAGGAAAGATCTAAAACCAACACCCTATCATCAAAATTGAAAAAGATAGAGGAGCAAAATAATAATAAAAAAAAACTCAAAAGCAAGCAGATGACAAGAAATAGCTAAGACCAGAGAAGAACTGAAGGAGACAGAGACACAAAAAATCCTTCAAAAAATCAATAAATCCAGAAGCTGGTTTTTTTTTAAAGATCAACAGAATACACAGACTGCTAGCTAGTGTAATAAAAAAGAAAAGAGAAAAGAACTGAATAGATGCAATAAAAAACGATAAAGGGGAGATCACCACCAATTCCTCAGATATACAAACTACCATCAGAGATTACTCCAAACAAATCTATGCACATAAACCAGTTAATCTGGAAGAAATGGATAAATTCCTAGACACTTGCACTCTCCGAAGCCTAAACCAGGAAAAAGTTGAAACCCTGAATAGATCAATAACAAGGTTTGAAGTTGAGGAAGCAATTAATAGCCTACCAACCAAAAAAAGTCCAGGTCCAGACGGTTCACAGCCAGATTCTACCAGACTTTCAAAGAGGAGCTGGTATCATTCCTTTCGAAACTATTCTAAACAATACAAAAAGAGGGAATCCTCCCTAACTCTTTCTATGAGACCAGCATGATCCTGATACCAAAACCTGGCAGATATGCAACTAAAAAAGAAACCTACAGGCCAATATCCATGGTGAACCTTGATGCAGAAATCTTCAATAAAATACTGGCAAACTGAATCCAACAGCACATCAAAAAGCTTGTCCACCATGATCAAATAGGCTTCATCCCAGGAATGCAAGTCTGGTTTAACATACACAAATCTATAAATGTAATCTACCACATAAACAGAACCAAAGACAAAAACCACATGATTATCACAGTAGATGCAGAGAAGGCCTTTGACAAAATTCAACAGCCCTGTATGCTAAGAACTCTCAATAAACTATGTATTAATGGAACGTATCTCAAAATAATAAAAGCTATTTATGACAAACCTACAGCCAATATCATACCGAATGGGCAAAAACTGGAGGCATTCCCTTTAAAAACTGGCACTAGGCAAGGATGCCCTCTTTCACCACTCCTATTCAATATAGTATTGGAAGTTCTAGCCAGATCAATTAGGCGTGAAAAATAAATAAAAGGCATTCAATTAAGAAAAGAAGAAGTCAAATTTTCCCTATTTGTAGACGACATGATCATATATTTAGAAGACCCCATCGTCTCAGCCCAAAATCTCCTTAAGCTGATAAGCAACTTTGGCAAAGTCTCAGGATGCAAAATCAATGTCCAGAAATCACAAGCATTCCTATACACCAACAACAGACAGACAGAGAGCCAAATCATGAGTGAAGTCCCATTTACAATGACTACAAAGTGAGTAAAATACCCAGGAATACAACTAACAAATGATATAAAAGACCTCTTCAAGGAGAACTACAAACCATTGATCAACAAAATAAGAGAGGAGACAAACAGACAGAAAAACCTTCCATGCTCATGGTTAGGAAGAATCAATATTGTGAAAATGGCCATACTGCCCAAAGTAATTTATAGATTCGATGCTATCCCCATCAAACTATCATTGACTCTCTTCACAGAACTGGAGAAAAACACTTTAAACTTCATATGGAACAAAAAGAGAGCCCACATAGCCAAGTCAATTCTAAGCAAAAAGAACAAAGCTGGAGGCATCATGCTACCTGACTTCAATCCATGCTACAAGGCTACAGTAATCAAAGCAGCATTGTACTGGTACCAAAACAGAGATATAGACCAGTGGAACAGAACAGAGGCCTCGGTGGCAATGCCACACATCTACAACCATCTGATCTTTGACAGACCTGACAAAAACAAGCAATGGGGAAAGGATTCCCTGTTTAATAAACGGTGTTGGGATAACTGGCTAGCCATGTGCAGAAACTGGACCCCTTCCTGACACCTTACACTAAAATTAACACCAGATGGATTAAAGACTGAAACATAAGACCTAACACCATAAAAACCCTGGAAGGAAACCTAGGCAAAACCATTCAGGACATAGGCATAGGCAAGGATTTCATGACTAAAACACCAACAGCAATAGCAACAAAAGACAAAATAGACAAATGCGATCTAATTAAATGCTAGAGCTTCTGCACAGCAAACAGAACAATCATTAGAGTAAACCATCAACCAATAGAATGGGAAAAAAATTTTGCAGTCTACCCATCTGACAAAGGGCTAATATCCAGAATCTACAAAGAACTAAAACAGATTTACAAGAAAGAAACAAACTCATTCAAAAGTGGGCAAAGGAGATGAACAGACACTTTTCAAAAGAAGACATTTATGCCGCCAACAAATAAATAATGCTAATTATCATTGGTCATTAGAGAAATGCAAATCAAAACTGCATTAAGATACCATCTCAAGACTGTTAGAATGGTGATCATTAAAAAATCTGGAGTCAACAGATGCTGGAGAGGATGTGGAGAAAAAGGAACACTTTTACACTGTTGGTAGGAGTGTAAATTAGTTCAACCATTGTGGAAGACAATGTGGCAATTCCTCAAGGATCTAGACATAGAAATTCCATTTGACCCAACAATCTCATTACTGGATATACCCAAAGAGTTATAAATTGTTCTATTATGAAGACACGTGTAAATGTATGTTCACTGTGGTGCTGTTTACAATAGCAAAGACCTGGAACCAACCCAACTGCCCATCAATGATAGACTAAACAAGGAAAATGTAGCACATATACACCATGGAATACTATGCAGCTATAAAAAACAACAAGTTCCTGTCCTTTGTAGAGACATGGAGGAATCTAAAAACCATTATTCTCAGCAAACTGATGCAAGAACAGAAAATCAAACACTGCATGTTTTCACTGATAGGTGGGTGATGAACAACGAGATCACTTGGGCACAGGGAAGGGAACAGTACTCACTGGGGTATGCTGGGGGGGTGGCGGGGAGAGAAGGGAAGGGTCAGCAAGGGGTGAGGAGGATGAGGAGGGATAACACTGGGAGAAATGCCTGATGGAGGCAATGGGGGGTATGGAGACAGCAAACCACCATGGCATGTATATACCTATGCAACAATCCTGCAGGATACAGGATGTGCACTTGTACCCCAGAGCCCAAAATACTATATATATATATGAGATGGTATAAAGCAACAATTTCAATACATTATTACTGACTTTATACAACCCATAAATATTTAGTAAAATAATAGCACAAAGTAAGAAAAGAAAATTGTGCTACAGTAAAACAATATGTTCATATTTTATCAGAACCAATTTTATATTACTTGGAAGTATATTGTCATTGGTTAAGATGCATGTTGTAATCTCTAAAGCATCCACTAAAAAAACTCTTAAAAGTAAATAGCAAAATATTCACAGATGAGTAAAAATTGTAACTTGAAATCACATTTTCTAAAAACAAAAGAAGGCACCACACTAAAAAAGAAAGAAATTGAAAAATTATTAATTGATAAATTGAAATTTATTAAAATATACTATTAAAAATTAATAAGTTACAAATAGGGAGAAATTATTTGAAAATTATATGTTCTCTTGAGTAGATTCCAAGGTAGACACCCCAAAAAAGAACACGTATCCAGTATGCAAAAGGGTTTTTAAAAAGGTAAATAATAAGACAGAAAACAAGAGGAAACTTTTTCATCATCATTTCACCAAAGAAGTTATAGGAATAAGGATTAAACACTATAATGTATACATACATCATTAATATTTGGGGAAATACAAATTAAAACTATAATAAGATACCACTATACACCCAACTAGAATGGCTATACTCAAAAAGATGAACAATGACAAGAATTAAAGAGGATGTGCAGAAGCTACCACCCTAATATGTTGATGGTTAAAGGTTAATTGGAAATGTAAAATGGGCTAGACACTTTGGAAAACTGTTTGGCAATCTATTTTTTTTTTTTTTTTTTTGAGACAGATTCTCACTCTGTCCCCAGGAACCCAGCACCAGGCTGGAGTGCAGTGGTGCGCTCTCGGCTCACTGCAACCTCTGCCTCCTCGGTTCAAGCAATTCTTCTGCCTCAGCCTCCTGAGTAGCTGGGACTATAGACACACATCGCCACATCCAGCTAATTTTTATATTTTAGTAGAGACGGGATTTCACTATGCTGGCCAGGATAGTCTCGATCTCTTGACATCGTGATCTGCCTGCCTTGGCCTCCCAAAGTACTGGGATTACAGCCGTTGAGCCACTGCGCTCAGCTGTTTGGCAATCTTAAAAAAAAAAAGACGTAAACATACATGACCCAGAAAATCCGCATCTGGGAGTCTACCTTGTATGCTACTCAAGAAAAATTAAATATATGACAATACAAAGCTATTAATAGAAGCATTTATTTATAGTAGCTTAAAATTAGAACCAACCCAATATCCATCAAATGATCAATGTATAAACAATGTTTTCTATTTATGTAACTCATATAATTTGGTAATAAAGAACTAACTATTGGCATGTAATACAACATGGATAAACCTGAAAATTAGTATGCTTAGTAAAACAAGCCAGTGGCAGAATACCACACATTATATAATTTAATTTTTATGAAATACTGAGAAAAACTAATGCATAAAGAAAGACTATAGATATCATCTACAGCTTGAGAAGGATATGAAGATTAACTGCAAATGAACAATAAGAAACGTTTTGGTATTATGTCTGCCATCTTTACTTGAGTGGGGAGTGGCAGAAAATGTGTTGGCTTTTGTCATTTTTTTCTATAGGCTATATGAAGCAATGAAAGCAAATACCTTTTACTTTTATAAATGGTACTCTGTTTCTGAAACATGATTTCCACATTTTCAACCAAGCATTAGAATTGTATTTGTGTGATTCCTTTCCTCTCTACCTTAGAGATCTGTCTTTCCATGATGCAATTCTTTTAAAAGCTATCCGAAGTTGTATTCAATGTAATGCCTTTGAGGTCATTTGCATTTTTTTCAAAAACATCTTATCTTATTTGTGAAGCAGATTTCTTTCAACATATCAAAGCCTATGCTCTCACTGAATCTATCTGAATGTTTTTTAAATCATCCTTCTAAGCAAAATACTTTTATTTAAAAAAAAAGAACATTTCCTATACCCAATTTAACTTTTTGTATTGAGCTCAAGCAATATAAAATATCATCTCAAATGAGAAATATGGGGAGGAATTGTAAAGGAAAGCCAGGAAGATTAAATGGAAAAATGACTCTCCAAGGTCTGATGTGTAGCATTAATGATGTAGCTCACTATAGCTAAAAGGGGCAGCTAGTTCTTTGCCCTTTGTATCAGGGAAACTAACAATGACTTTCACTTGCTAAGTGGTGGAAACTAAAACAAACTGAATATTTGATTATAAAAATTGTCTTTTAATTGCTTAAAAAGAAACATATACAATTTTACTGCCAAGAAAAAAAAATATAATTCATTCTCATTGTGTATTGAACACGTACAAACTCTTTTTTTCTTGTCATTATTCCCTAAACAATACAGTATAACAACTATTTACATAACACTTACATTGTATTTGGTATTATAAGTAAAGTATATGGTAGGACTGCATAGGTTATATGTAAATACAATGCCATTTTATATAAGGTACTTGAGCATTCAAAGATTTCAGTTTCTGAGGGATATCTTGGAACAAATCCTGCAAGGATATCAAGGAATTACTGCTTAGTATTTTGATATGACTAACTGTAATCAAATGCTAAGTAGTATGTTTGAAGTTTATGGATTTTAATTACTGTAGGACGTTTTGAGGAAGTAGAACTTGAAATAGGAAGGTGATGGGTTTCAGGACATGCTACTCCAAAATATGGCACTTTGAGATACAGAATGTTTTAAGCTAAAGAAATTTGAAAAAAACAGTAGAAGCAAGAAAGTCTCTCTGATCTCCTCCTGCTCTTCTCCCAAGAAATAGTTCATAATAACCAGGGAAGAATTTTCTGTTCTTCCCCTGAAGCAGGTTATAAGACCCTTATGCGAGAAGTGTCCTTTCTATACCCAGAAGAAAAGATCATTATTATCTCTGAACACTCAGAGACACAGACAGACAAATCTAGACAACTCGACCTTGCTAAATTTCCCTCTTTTATTACCATTCAACTGTAATTTTTGTCCTATCATATTTCTCCATGATTACTTACTCTTCATCAAACTGAGTTTAAAAATATTCAGCATCACTCATTTCTTCAGGTCTTCATTTTTTTAAATTAAGGTTACAATGTCATATACAATTTATAGTACATAAATTTGTATGCTTTTTTTTTTTTTTTTTTGCTAATTCATCTGTTGTTATAGAGCCCTCAGCCATGATCTATGATGAGTAGAAGGAATAATATTTTTCCTTCCTTACAAAGGTCAAACTTGGTAGAATACCAAAGCAAGAAAAGAAGTGGCAGATGGAGTGCAACTCAGGTATGGGCTCATAATATAGATAAACATAGGCCATACAGTGATCAAATAGCACACTTTGGTTATAGTTCCTACTCCACCCCTTCTACCTATCATATTCTTTGAAGGTAATGAAGACAAAGGGGTGTTAGAATTACTGGGAAACATAAGCAAGATTAGTCATTTTGGGGATGCTTTCACATAGTTAATTGAACTACAAAGCACAATTACTTATAGTCAATGAGTATTTAATTACTGGCAGTTCAAAATAAATTCCAAAATGAGTTATTTTTATTTTGAAGTTATTTTGCAAATAAGAAGAAACCTTTGGTTACTATTTTGATGATAATCTAAAGAAAGCAGGAGTGGCTACACTTACGTCAGACAAACTATACTTTAAGTTAAAAACTGTCTCTAGAGAAAAGAAGGCCATTATATAATCATAAAAGGATCATTTCAACAGGAAGATAATAATAACTGTGTATATCTCTATATATCTTTCACCAACATCAGGACACCTAAGATATAAAGCAAATATTGACAGAACTAAAAGGAAAAATTGACAGCAATACAATAATAGTAGGAAATTTTAATATTCCACTTTCAATTATAGATAGGAAATCCAGACTCAACAGACATATATGAAACTTTACATCCATCAGCAGCAGAATACACATTCTTCTTTTCTGTACAAAGAACATTCTCAAGGATAGATCACCTTAGGTAATAAAACAAATAGTAAAATTTGCAATATGTATAAACTAAATAACATACTAACAATCAGTGAGTCAAAGAGTAAATCAAAAGGAAATTTTTAAAAATCTCATGATGAGTGAAAACAAAACTAAAATACACCAAAATTTATGGGATGCAGCAAAAGCATATTAAGAGGGAATTTTATAGGGATGAACACCCAGGTTTAAAAAGAAGAAATATTTTAAATAACCTACATAACATTACACATCAAGGAACTAGACAAAGAAGAGCAAGCTAAATTCAAAGTTACCAGAAGGAAGGAAATGATAAAGATTGGAGCAGGAATAAATTAAATAGAAAATAAAATAACTTTGGGAAAAGTCAACATAACTAAGAGTTGGCTTTTTGAAAAAATGAAAACACCAAACTCTTAGCTAGTCTAACTAGTAAAATGAGAGAGAATAGTCAATAAAATCAGAAAGAAAAGAGAAGACAATACAATGAATACTTCATAAATACAAATGATCATAAGGGACTATTACAATAATTATACAAACAAATTGGATAACTTATAGAAAATGAAAAAAATTCTAGAAAGATACAACCTACCAAGATTGAATCAAGCACAATTAGAAGGCCTGAATAGACAAACTGTCAATAAAGAAATGAAAGTAGCACTCAGAAACCTTCCAACAAGTAAAGCTAGGTAGCTTCATGGCCAAATTCTATGACACATTCAAAGTATTAATACCAACCCTTCTCCAAGCTTTAAAAATAAAATAAAATTAGAGAGAATATTTCCAAACTAATTTTATGATGCCAGCATAACTCTGATATCAAAGCCAGACCAAGACACCACATAAAAACCATGGGCCAATATCTCTGATGAACATAGGTGCAAACATCCTCAGTAAAATACTAGCAAAACAGATTCAACAAGGTATTTGAAAGATTTTACACCATGATCAGGTGATATTTATCCCTGTGATGCAAGATTGTTTTAAAACACACAAATCAATCAATGTGACATACCATATTAGTAGAATGAAAGATAAAAATATGATCATCTCAATACTGGGCAGAAAAAGTACTTGATAAAGTTCAGCATCCTTTAATAATGAAATCTTTCAATAGAACAGATTTAAAGGAAACGTTCTAAAAAATAAAATTTATTCATGAAAAGCACATAACTAACATAATAATCAGTGGGGAGAAACTGAGTGCTTTTTCCCTAAGAAATGACACAAGGCAAGAATGCCAACTCTTGCCACTTCTATTTTACATATGCTGGAAAAAATAGCAAGAACAATCAGACAAGAAAAAGGAATAAAAGACATACAAATCAGAATGAAAGAAGTAATCATATATCTGTTTGCAGATAACATGATTCTGTGTGAAGAAAATCTTAAAGATGATGCAAAAAGATGGTCAGAACTAGTAAGTAAATTCACAAAAAGAACATGGCCCAAATTCAATGTACAAATATTAGTTGTATTCCTTTACATCAATACTGATGTATCTGTTAAACAATCTAAAAAGAAATCCCATTTATGATAGCATCAAAAAGAATAAAATACTTTGAAATAAATGTAACCAAGGAAGTGACAGATCTATGCTTTAAAAACTATAAAACACTGATGAAATAAATTGAAGACACAATTAATGGAAAACTATCCCATGCTTGTGGATTGGAAGAATTAATATTGTTAAAATACACTTACTACTGTTTAAAGAGATAAACAGATTCAATGCAATATCTATACATATTTCAATGCTTTTCACAGAAATAGAAAAAAAAATCTAAAATGGACATGGAACCACAAAATATCTTGAATAGCCAAAATAATTTTGAGAAAGGAAAGCAAAGTAGGAGGCATCACCCTTCCTTGTTTCAAATTATATTGTAAAGTTATAATAATTAAACAAGATGACATTGGTATAAAAACACACACAGAACAATGGAACAGAGTAATTGACCATGTATGTTTGAGTTTATCAAGAAATAAACTCAAACATACATGGTCAATTATTTTTTTGACAAGACAATCAAGAAGACACAAAAGACAAAGGATAGTCTCTTCAAAAAATGGTGTTACAAAAGACTGGATATCAATGTGCCAAAAAAAAAAATAGTTAAGAAAAAACCTGAACCCAAATCTTATAGTACACACAAAAATTAACCCTCGATGGATTAGAGACTTAAATGTAAGAACTGAAACTGTAAAATTGTTAGAATAAAACATGAGAGAAAACTCCTTCTAACTGGTCTTGGAAAAGAATGTTTGAATATTACAGTAAGTTCAGGCAATAAAAACAAAAATTAACAAATGATATTTCATCAACCCAAAAACCTTCTACATAACAAAGAAAACAACCATCAAGGTATAAAGGGAGCCAATAGACTGAAAGAAAACAATTACAAGCCAAATATCTGAAAAAGGCTAATGTTCAAAGTATATAAAGAACTTACATGACTGAATAGCAAAACTAACAAACAAAAAAGATTAAACAATGGGCAAATAACCTGAATATAAATTCCTCCAAAGAAGTAGATATATAAATGGCAAACAGATATATCAAATGATGCGCAATATTACTAATTATCTAGGAAATGCAAACCAAAACCACAAACAGATACCACCTCACACCTAAGACAGACATTATCAAAACACTAGAAAATAAATACTGTCTAGGGTGTGGAGAAAAGGAGATCTTTGTATATTGTTAATGGGAATATTGCTGTATCCATTATATAAAACAGCATGGAGTTTCCTGAAAAAAATTACAAACATAACTGTCATGATATCTAGGAGTCCTTCTTTTGGGTATATACGCAAAGGAAGTGAAACCAGCACCTTATGGAAATATCTTCACTCCTATCTTCATTGCAGCATTCTTCTCAATAGCCAAGATATGGAAACAATCTAAATGTCTATTGATAGATTCATAAATAAAGAAATTGTGGTATGTATATGCAACCAAATATCATTCTGCCTTAAAAATGGAGTTGCTGTAATTTGCAACAATATGGATGAGAAAGGAAAACAAAGTAGGAGGCATCATACTTCCTTGTTTCAAATTATATTGTAAAGTTATAGTAATAACTACAAAAAAAAGTAGCTAATTGAAAGAAAGAGGACAAAAAATATTCTATAATCTCACTTATATGTGGAATCTAAGAAAGTTGAATACAAAGAAACAGAGAATAGAACAGTAGATACAAAAGACAAAGATTGGGAGGAAATGGAAAAATGTTGGTCAAAATATGGAAGCTTGCAGTTATGTAGGATTATCTCATGTACTGCAGAAGGACTGTAGTTAATTATATTGTATTGCATACTGGTAACTTACTAAAAGAACAAATTTTAGATGTGCTTACCACATACATGCAAAAGAGATAAGTATGAAAGTGGATGGATATATTAAGTGCTTACCTGTGGTAATTATTCTGCTATGTCTATTTATAAAAAAAATGTTATATACCTTAAATACACATAATAAACATAAATTGAGAAAAAAAATAAGCAACTTGAATCTTTGAGGCCCTTAACATTATTTAAATTCTAGTATTGTAACTCATTGTTATCATGGAAAATATATTAAATGGAGATCTTATGTTAACAAGTTCTATTAATTTAAGCCCCAAAATTGTTTCTCTCAATTTCTTTATCTCTCAAATGAGAATCATTATCTAAAGTACATATCAAATATTGTATTTATTAGGACTCTATAAGAAGGCACAGTGACTATTTAAGGATGTAATTTGTTTTCCATTATCTCATCCTTGCTGGGGAGTAGATTTTTGTGGCTTGGAAATATATCTTTCTCTCTGCATGTGCATATAACATGCAGTGTTCTTTTAAGAAACCAGACTACCTACCTCATTTGTATGCCTATTTCCTTTCTTCTTCCCTCCTCTGCCCCCCCCCCCACTTTTTGGGGGTCCCTCTCATTCTTCCTCTCTCTTTTCCTTCATTTCTTTTTTTCCCTTTTTTCTTCTCTTCTCCTTTTCTTCTTATTAAAAAAAAGTTCAGTAGTTTAGACTGCACTTATTTAGACAGTGTGCTAAGTTAGGCATGGGCTGAACCATACTTTATCTTGAACATGGGCATTTTGAAAAACATGTTTGTAAAGCAGAATATTTGCTTAAAAGAACATACTCTTTTTGAAAACTCTAGAAATTGTGATTTCTGTACCAAAAATGCACAGTGGGAAAGCACAAATGGTATTTTGCTGTACTCATTAAGAATCATTTTTTACTGCATTTTAACACAAAAGTTAGGCTAAGATTATGTAGTATGGTCTAAGTTAGGGAACCAAGAACCATAGAACTTGCTCCATAATTTACTGATTGCAAGATCTAAGGGAAGTCATGACTAGCAATTTTCATCTCTCAAACCAGCTAGACTGGAACATATTTTATCTCTCCTTTATATCCTTTTATGTCCCATGATACAGAAACATCTATAACATAAATGGGGCTTAATCACTTTCATGAGCATATCAAATTTAAGAATTCTGTGGTTAGGATTTACGTTTGTTTTTCAACAAATAGCAAAGTATACATTTTCTTTAACTAAGTGTTTTTATTTGCCTGTATCTGCCTCAATTACTCTATCACTCTATCTTCTTTTTAAGAGTATTTTCTTTTTATGCTAATACATGTATGTGTAATTCTTTAGAATGAATATGTTTATTTGACTGTTATATTGGTTAAAAAGAGTTTATCTTTCTAGTCTATCTCTAGCCTTAGAGACAACCTGCATCTCAAAAAGAGTTTACCTTTTCAGGGACCATAATTTCAAATGCAGATACATTTACTCTTTCAGTCATGCCAAGGTGGGAGCCTCCCTGAGTCCAGGGAAAATAGCCTAGGGCTCCATGACATAAAGATGCTGATAATGGAGCACAGCCACCCAGGACATGAGGAAGAATTCTGTCATTTTTATTTGGACCTTCCTTTAGGTTGACTTAACTTCATCTGTCCTCTCCGTATTCTTTATCATCCTGCCTTAGTGATATATTGGCCTACCACAAAAAAGGCATGCATTTCACTGTTCCTTTGTGAATTTAACAATCTTGTCCTGTTTTGATGCTAATCAGAGTGTTAGCCTGTCTGTGAAGCTATATAAAAATCCCATCTAATATCATATCAATAATACATCTCGAGGCTTTCATATACTCGACATAGCAGCAGCTCGCCTTACAGATGTGGAACCAGAAATAACAGACTCTGTTCTGGTTACCTACAGGTGAGAAATTAGTAATAGTACGGGTTTTTGGCTAATTCACAGTGTATGATGGAGGTAAAAGAGAATATTGTTGTTTGTTTGTTTTAACCTTTCATTTTGAAATCCTAGACTCACAAAAGTTATAAAAAATAGTACAGAGGTTCATCATATACCTTTACCCAGCCTCTCCTAATGTTAACATAACCAAAGAACAATGATAAGCCTAAGAAATTAACACTGGCACAATGCTGTTATTTTACTATAGGCTTTATTTGGATTTCACAGATTTTTCAATCCTTAGATAATCAATCCTGGAATATCCACAATACTAAATTGCATTTAGTTGCTCTGACTTTGTAGACACCTCCAATCTGTGAGAGTTTCTCCATCTGTCCTATTTTTATGACCTTGACACCTTCAAAGAGTATTAGTCAAGTATTTTGTAGAATGTTTCCCATTTTTTGTTTGTCTGATGCTTTATCATGATTCACAGAGGATATGGATTTTTTTGGAAGAATATCATGTAATTGAATTTTCCTTTTCATCACATCATATCAGTGGGAACAAGGTATCATCATGATTTGTAGATGGTGATACTAACTTTGAAACTTGGTTGAAGTGATATCTGTAAGTTCTATCCACTGTAAAATTATTAATTTTTCTCTTTGTATACACGATTTGTAGTAAATGGATCACCACCTTCAGCCCACACTCAAAGGGGGTTAAGCTGAATTAACCTCCACATTTGGAAAAAAGGGAGTATTTAAAAATCTGAAGACATATGTTAAAACACTATAGTAATTAATACATATTTGGGATAATTTTGAAGCTATGGCAAATATGATTTTACTCCTTAAAGTATCCAGTGCCACTAAAGTCAATCTGGAAGGTGAACAACATCCTTAAACCAGAAAGACGTAAACTTTTAGGTCGTTCCCTTTCACTTCCAATATTTTGTGAGTTGAATCTTCCTTCCTTTTCCTCTGCTTTGAATGCTGTACAGTGCCTTTAATAGTTTTATTATATTTTATCATAATTTTTATAATTTTTTTTCCTATGGGAATGTTCATGTGTCTGCTTTGCTGCCATTACTAGAAGTCCTAAGGCTTAATTTTACTTATTTGCTAGATTGAATTCACAATGATGACATTCAATTCTAAAAAGTTACTATAAATATATTCAATATAATATGTTTACTAGGGTAAAGAATGAAGTTATATGTAAATAAGCATATTTCAGTGATGACAAATTGAGTCATTTCTAGCACATTATTTCTTGGCCATTTCAGGTAAATATTATTTATTAGTGCTATTGTTTTTCCTAGTTTGTATCAATATTGTACTAAACCTGCCAATACAGTGAGGTTTGTCTTAGAGTTGTGCATAAAAAACAACATATTGGCATTATTAACTTTTGTTTCCAACTGGTAGCCAGCTCTTTTAGTATCAAATGCATTCAGTTTAGTCCCACCATCATGAATGCTCAGTGCTCATTTGCTTTCCAGTATGATGTGATTATGGCCATTTTCAGCTTTTGCTGTTGGAGTGAATTACAAAATTGACCACTGTAGACAGATGACCTAGCAATGGGTTTTCAGAGGTTGACATGATTCTGTGGTTGAAACAGCTGAAATTAACGGATTGCAAAGAAATCTGCTTATGTAGTTTTGGCTTCCTTTACAAACAACTAAATTATAATCATAGGCACAATGATCCAGCTGATTGGTGTGTAACAATGATGAATTCCTGCTCACTGGTGTTTCTGACTGGTGAGTCTGTGTGTGCTAGTTCTCATGAATATACATGTGTTGGGGCAGGAGTGGGTAAGGCTTAAAAACAGACATGTCAAGGACTAGAAGAGAAAAGGAGTAAAGGAATAGTGGAAAAAGAGTAGATAGAATCAAGCTAGTAAAAAAATGCCAGAATTGTCGCTTTGAATAATAACATAAGCCAGCAAGTGTGGGGAATGTAAAAATGGAAGCCAGGGCCAGGTGAGGTGGCTTATGCCTATAAATTCCAGCACTTTGGGAGGCAGAAGTTGGCGGACCAGGAAGTCAAGAGATAGAGACCATCCTGGCCAACATGGTGAAATCTCGTCTCCACTAAAATTATAAAAATTAGCCAGGCATGGTGGTGTATGACTGTAGTCCCAACTACTCGGGAGGCTGAGGCAGGAGGAATTGCTTGAACTAGGGAGGTGGAGGTTGCAGTGAACTGAGATCACACTACTGCACTCCAGTCTGGGCAACAGAGTGAGACTCTGTCTTAAAAAAAAAAAAAAATGCCAGAAACTTCTTTGTTTCAGTGGGCAATTCTCAAGTAACCAACTTGTTTAGCCCTTGCCTGACTCAGACCAGCCATTTTAAAATTTGGTAATATTCCATCCACAGTTCTTAGAGGAGACTGGGAAGCCAAATAAGGTTGTTGGGACCAACTCCTTATTCAAGCAGAAGAGCTTCATTTTCATGTTATTCATTGTTGACACCTGAGTAAGAATGCTTTGAATAAAGAATGTCTTTAAAATATAGATAATTTAAAGAATAAAAAATATATATATATATTTTTTTTTTCACAATTCTGGGCTCCTAGAAGACAAGGATAGCAGGTAACAAAACTTTAAAAAGATGATTCATAGACAAAAATAGCTAACTTAAACCAACAGTTTTAATACTTTAAGAGAAACCTTGTATATTAATAATAAATATGAGATTATAATAAAGAGGTTTATCTTCAAATCCAGGTTTTATATTTTATAACTTTATGAAATTGTTATTAAACATTATTTTATGAAAACTTAAGGAGTTAGCTGCTGCTTTGTGAATATAAGTGACTAGTTGTTTTATTTTATTATTTTTTTAAATTTTCAGCTGAAAGGAAATATTTTAAAAGACAATAATTTATTGTGTGTCCTCACAGTACTCGGAATAATGTTAGGGGAATTCTTCACTGGCCTTAGCAAGCCTAGAGTGCAGCTAAGGAAATAAAATTTATGTTATACAAAAAAAAATTGAACAAAATGACTTCGTATTTCATTTTCAAGATAAGCAAGTGGTAAGGACAGGGGCCAGTTATGTAAATTCAAATATTTCAGTGGTTTTGAAAGACTATAAAGCATAATGGAGAAGGTGAGATTTTGATTAATTCTGGATTATAGGCTGAAAAGATAATGAGAGAATAAGTGTTGATATATTCAAATACTAATTTACATTGCCTTGTAGTTATAAAACTTCTTTTCATATATATATAGTGTGAAGTCTCTTAAATGAAGGCCATACTTTCAAAAGGATTTTTGTTGGCATATTTATATTAAATTCCACTAATATCATCTAATTTTTGAGAAAGACTTTTAAAAAAAGACAATCATATTTTCCCATTAAATCACAGAGCATCTGTATGTTCCTAGATGACAAGATAGAATTGTATAAATAATAATTTAATGATATCTATTGTAAGGATAATTTTTGTTTGAGGTACCAAATTCAGGAAAGGAAGCTTCAGTATCAATTAGCCCAATTGCATGAGTTTATATGTCAAGGCTTCATTTATTCCTAATGGGGCCATCAACACTTTTTGTGATCTCAGTAATTAAGAAGCCAGTTTGATTCCTCTGATTATGGACTTCTTAAAATCTGGCTGCTAAGTCATAAAGGAAATAGAATGATACTTTGGAGAACTAATGACTACCCATGTGTGCTGAGTCAGTCTTGAATTTTATGAGAGGCTATGCTGACTTATGCAGGACTGTTTTGTGTCTCTGAGATGATCTATTTTAACATGTTGATTGCTTGTTCTTTGGTATATTTTCCCTATGGAGACATCTACCATTTATGCAATTTTGTAAAATTAATTCTATATGGGAGACCAGAGAAAACAAAGATGGACAACAGTGGAAATTCTAAAGTGAAACAACATG
This sequence comes from Plecturocebus donacophilus, assembly GCA_004027715.1. NCBI lineage: Eukaryota > Metazoa > Chordata > Mammalia > Primates > Pitheciidae > Plecturocebus > Plecturocebus donacophilus. The sequence continues at coordinate 37,590 of PVKP010009363.1, forward strand.
TGTGGAGACTTATGTTAAACAAAAAATACAGAAGTAAAAAGATTTCTGTGTTATTTCAGTTAAAGTATGGAGACTGGTGACCACATTTGTGACGCCATTGGTGTAGTCACGTTCATTGGATGAAAGCAGAATGGCTTGGGGTGTCTCCTTAGAAATACTATTTTATCTCATTCATTATCTCTCTTCCTGCCGCCACCTCCAATTTTGTTTATGTCTTCTTCAATAAATACCATAGAGCAGTGAAAACAAGAAAAGTGGATAAAGTAAGCCAAAACAGTAAAGTAACATGAATCACCATGATGGATTTCATTAATTAGAAATTGAAATTAAAGACAACAACCTGTGAAACATTGTACCTCTTGAGGTTGTTCTAGGACATCGTCTATTTTGATTTCGGAAGTTAATTTGACAGAAATGTTTAAAGTATAGAATGGTATGTAAGAGAAATATGATGACCCAGAATAAAAATCACAGTGGGAAAAAAAGAAGCTTTATATCATTTTCCTTTCTTGTGTATGCTTTGATTAGACAAGAACCAGAAAGCCACATTTGGAATGCTGCTGAAGTTCTTTGTGCATAAAAAGCTAAGAAAGATTGCCTGTTCATTGTTCTACCTAAGAGGCATGTGTGGATATTCAGCCAATTTTTAATTATGAGAATTTTTCTTCTGAATCAGCTCTTCTGAATCATAAGATTCTCTGATGAACAAATAATAAAAAATAAGTTGGGGATGGAGGGATGGTGAAATGAAGAGCAGGCAGAATTATCTGAATTGCTCTCTAAGTGCATATAAAACAATATGTGCTCAGTTCAAGCAAATGCAAACCCATTTAACCAGAGTTCGATTATCTAGAAATTTAAATAAGCTGAAATAAATTTTTTGAATTTTGTTTTTAGTTGAAATCAAATAATTATACATTTTTATGGGGTATACTGTGATGTTTCAATACATGTACATAATATGTAAAAGTCAAATTAGGGTATTAAGCACTTCCGTCACCTCATTCATTTCTCATTTCTTGTTATAAGAACATTTAAAATCTTCCCTTCTAGGTATTTTGAAATATACAATATTTTTAACCATAGTCACCCTATCTTTCAATAGGAACACAAGAACTTATTCCTCCTGTTCAGCCACAGCCACAATTTATATCCATTAACCAACCTCTTCCTACCCCTTACTTCTTACTCCTCAGCCTCTGGTTACCACCATTCTACTCCACTTCTATGAGACTGACTGCTTTAGAGATCTAGAGTGAGATTACCCAGTATTTTTCTTTCTGTGCCTGGCTTCTGTTACTTAATATATTGTCCTTCATGTCCATCTATTTTGCCAAAAATAACAGGATTTCATTCTTTTTCATGACTATACATTATTCTATTCTGTCTATATATCACATTTCTTTATCCATCATTTATTCATATACACTTAGGTAGATTCTCCATTTTGGATATTATGAATAGTGCTGCAGTAGTCATGGAAGTGTGGACATCTTTCTGACATACTTATTTTACTTCCTTTGGATAAACATCCAGCAATGGTATTGCAGGATCACATGATAGTTATATTTTTTGAGAAGCCTCCATACTGTTTTTCATAATAATTGTACTAATTAAAATTTTTCCAACAGTGTCCAAGGGTCCACATTTCCCCCATAGTCACACCAGCGTTTGTTATTTTTTGTCTTTTTGATAGTAGTCATTCTAATTGGGATGAGATAATGTCTCACTGTAGTTTTGATTTGCATTTCCTTGTTATTAGTAAGGTTGAGCATTTTTTCATATACTTGTCTATTTCTATGTCCTTTTTCGAGAAAATCTAGTCAGGTCTTTTGCTCGTTTTTTTCATTAAATTATTTACTCCAGGTTTTGAGTAATGAGAAGAAAAATGGAAATAATAATCATTTTAAGGATGTTTGTATAGCAGACAGCCTTAGAAGATGGAGATAGTGTCCATCTAAAACAGAAGTTTAACTTCTGGTTATCCTCTACTACCAACTTCCTGTCCACCTCCTTTTTATATCCTATTCATTGTTGATTGATCATCTCCTTGACTCCCTTGTTGTATTGGCATAAATTGGGTTCCAGCAAAGAACAGCACTAGCAGGAGATTACAGGGTGGAAGAGTGACCTTAGAATATTTTACTCCTAGTTTCTTCCCTGCATCACTATGACTGTGGAACTTGTTGCCTCCTATATGGCTCAGTTTCTGTCAGTCAGCTTCTTTTCTATGGCTCTAGCTCTACCAACACTACTACCCTTATCTCTTTCTTTTGCACTGTTTTAATACTCTATTCAGAAATATAAATACATTTTCATCAGGCATGAAGGATAAGAGTCGTGGTGTGAAACATAGCCCCCACCCCTTCACACACACACAAAGCTAGAGGTAATTTTAAAGTATCATATATATTTTGCTTTGGATATTGTAAGATACCTATAAAGCACAGAGGGTTGGCATGTTAGATCAAAACTCTTAGTAGTGTGAACAATGGATTGAATGGAAAGAGACTGGAGGCTTGGAGATAAAGTTGACAAATAGAGTCTATCTCACATTAAAACAATAGAAGAGCAAATGGGTAATGGTACTTAAATTCCAGATATATTTCTGAAGTAATAGCAGTAAAATTTAGTAACCACTGAATGAGGGAGATAGACAAAAAAGAGAGGACAAAGGCAGGTATCAGGTTTCTATCCTGAGAAATTTGGTAAATGATAGTGTACTTCACTAACAGAAAGAAATATGAAGGGAGAAAAAAAGAATAGTTCACTGCTATAGATGAAGGGTATTAAGAAAGGTAAAAGAGCCATCATTGATTACAAGACACTTCATACAAGCTACTAGGTAATTTTTGTTTTGCAAAGATCTTTAGATATATGTTTTTAATCAACTAAAATAATAGTGTAACTATATAAAATATATAATGATAGCAATACCTCCAAGGTTCAATGGTATTAAGTTATTGAAATGAGTCATATGGAGTGAATGGCAAGGTTTTATGAGTTCAAAGTCCACATACATTTCTTATTTAGAAAACTGGATATGAATTTTAGAATAGGTGGGTAGGTAGATGGATAGATATAGGTAGATGTATAGATATAGATATTGATGATAGTTGTTGATGTCTTGGGCATAGATGAGAGTGGGCAGAATGAGAAATGAGGAGCTCAAAGACACAGTCATCTAAAACACCAACAGTTTAACAATATTAAGAATGTAAATGTATGTATAAATACAGGAGCTACTCATACAAAGAGCTCAGCTGTAAAGAAAACCTAGAGTAGGAGGAAGGAAATGGAAAAAGACAAATGTGAATAAGGGTGTTGATACTCAACTATTATGCCACAGAGTGCTAAAAAGTGTTAAGGAATGAAACGTGACCGTTAGGTTCACAGCTAGGAGATATAAATAGTTGAAGCACTCTGGTGAAAATTGAAGCATCCCAGCTGGTATTGAGACCAGCCTCCACCCTGCACCCCCAACCTCATCTCTTAGTTTGCATTTATGTAGCAGGGAGAAAGGATGAGGGCTCTTTAGTTTTACTGTATTACAGTAATAACGTATCAATGGTGGGAAAGCAGAAAAAGAATAAGGAGTTTTGCTATTATAAAGTGATCTTCCAGGAGAACTATTCTTTACAATAATTCTGATTCCTGATTCTGCCATAGTTCTTTTTTTTTTTTTCTGACAGAGTCTCGCTCTGTTGCCCAGTGTGGAATGCAGGGGTGTGCTGTCTCGGCTCACTGCAACCTCCACCTCCCATTTAAATGGGAGCTTGCATTTTTAGTAGAGACCGGTTTTCACCCTGTTAGCCAGGCTGGCCTCAAACTCCTGACATCGAGTGATTCACCCACCTTAGCATCCCAAAGTGTTGGTATTGCAGACATGAGCCACCATGCCTTGTTCCAGTTACCTTTTTTGAATCCAGGTTTTTTCATGAAACCCGGTGACTGTTATGCAGTGATAGAGGCCAAATGTGCCCACAGCACCTACTTGAATGTGGGTTATCTTGGGTTAAGCCACGTTAAGAACTGTGAAGCATCTGAGATTTTACCCTACTTAATGTTAAAAATTTTGCCTATCACTGTTATTTGGATGTTGGCCAGAGACATGATACTCCTGGATCAAAAGGAAATAACCTGAGTTTTTCAAGTTAATAGCAGTAGTCAGAATATCAGCATTTTCTTGTGCTAGTTCTATGAGCCCCAGTTCACAGGACATCACAAAGACACAAGGTGATACCTATACTTGCATTAGGTATCATTACAGTTGGAAAACAGTTTAGGGAACCCATACCTTTTATATCAGGCAATAAGTATGCCTACCTTTTGTACCATAGAGAGACATACTTATTGTACTGGGCAATTTGGATCTAAGCAAGACTCTGTTTTCCAAGGCATTAAGGAAACCTGTCCTTTGCTTTAGAGGGAGACACTATCTCCATCTTCTAAGATTGTCTGCTCTACAAATATATTTGAAGAGATCATCTGGAAAAAAGACATATTTCTGCTCATAAAATGTGTAGAAACATGAGAGACTCATGGAGGACTGCCTCTTAACATACCAATGCAGAACTCTAATCATGTATTATTTGTTGTCCCGAAAGAAAAATAACAACTACCACAATTTTATGTGTAAAATTGACAGAGGCCAGAGAGAAACACCAATGGTAAGAGAGATTGCATTCTTCTCCCATTCACAGAAATAGAAAGCAACTGAACTTCAAACTCCAATGATTTTGCTCCATCCACGTTGCTTTTTTTCTAAATGTGTATCTTCATAGCTATAACCCTGCTATAGCTAAGTTGAATGGAGTGCCTGTCTCTTTCTTATTGGCTCCTCTAATGTGCTATATGGATTGAAACTGGTAGTTTCTTCCTCTCTGCCTTGTGTTTTTAAGCTAGAGAGTGGCAGCAATTGTATATATCTTACACCGTAACAGCATTGTGGTAAGAATTGGATCAGGTAATAGGTATGAGAGTGTTCAGACCAGTATCAATAACTCAGTACAAAAGCATCACCCTCCATTCTGTTTTACTCCATTGCCTCCAGGACAAGCTCCAAATCTCATCTGGGATTACTGACATGCCTTGATCTGGCCTCTCTCTCTCTTCAGAGGATTACTGCTTAACTTTTTTCTTTTGTAGCATGCTCTCCAATAAATTGTTAAATCTACCTTCTTTGATTTCTGACTTTCCTCCTTTGAAATTTTATGCCTTCAAATAAGAACTCCAGTGGCCTCTCCTGTATTGGGTATCCCTCTCTTATTCCATAAGAATGTATTTCTAGCCCTGTGGGCCTTTGTACTGGCTTTATCTCATAATATGAATCACATTGTGTTGTCATTACTGTGTCCAAAGAAATAATCTGAGATATGAAAAAGAACTTAATTAAATTAAATAAGAATAGATACTTCAAACTGTATTCTCTCACTTAGGGTTGTATATTTAATTCACACCCAATGCCAAAGGTTGCCCAGGAATGAAGCACTTTCTTTTGTAGTGATTAAGAGAGCAGGGTTTTTTTGTCAGATGCTCTTGGAATTTAATTCCAGCTGTGCCATTATTAATTGTGAAAGCTTGGGCAACTTCCTTCAGTGTTCTAGGCCTCAGTTTTCTCATGGGTAAAGTAGGGTTGATTATATCTTTGCATGGGTTTTGGAAAGGAGTATTTGTAATACTGTTTAGCAAAACATAACTTAGATAAAATATTATTCTCTTTATACACCACCTACTTATTGGGTTGTGAATGACTGCAATTCTTATTATTATTTTTTGAAATAGGGTCTTACTCTGTCACCCAAGTTGGAATGCAGTGGTACAATCTCAGCTCACTGCAACCTCCAACTGCTGGGTTCAAGTGATTCTCTTGTCTTAACGTCCTGAAGAGCTGGAGCTAAAGGTGTACACCACCACACCCGGCTAATTTTTGTATTTTTAGTAGAGATGGTGTTTCACTATATTGGTCAGGCTTGTCTCGAACTCCTAACCTTAGGTGATCCACCCACGTCGACCTCCCAAAGTGCTGAGATTACAGGCATGCGCCACTATGCTCAGCCAGTTTCCTAGTATTTTATCGAAAATTTCGGTGTCTATGTTAATCAGGAATATTGGCCTGTAGTTTTCTGTTTTGTTGTGTCCCTGTTAATTTAGTATCAGGATGATACTGTTTTGATAGAATGAGTTGGAGGAATCCCTCCTCCTCAGTTTTTCAGAATAGCTTCATTAAGATTGGTACCAGATCTTCTTTGTATGTCTGTCTTGTACAATTTGGCTGTGAACCTATCTTGTCACGGACTCTTTTTGGTTGGTAAATTTTTTTCTTACTGATTCCATTTCCTAATTCATTATTTTACTTGGCTTTCCAGGATTATAATTTCTTCCCAATTCAATGTTGGGAAGCTTCATGTTTCCAGGTATTTATCCATTTCCTCTAGATTTTCTGGTGTGTGTACACAGAGATGTTCATGGTAGTTTATGAGAATCTTCTGTATTTCTGTGGTATCAATTGTAACGCCACTTTTATCATTTCTGTTTGTGCTTATTTGAATCTTCTCTCTTATTTTTTTCTTGGTTAGTCTGGTTATTGGTTTATCCCTTCAAAACACCAACTTTTTGTTTCATTGATCCTTTGTATTTTTTTTTAGGGTTCTCAATTTCATTTAGTTTGTCTCTGATCTTTATTATTTCTTTTCTTCTGCTAGCTTGGGGTTTGGTTTATTCTCTCTTTTTTAATTGCCTTAGATGTGACATTAGATTTTTAATTTGGGATATTTCTTTTTGATATAGGCATTTAGCATTATAAACCTTCTTCTTAATATCACTTTTTCTGTATCTCAGAGGTTTTGACATGTTGTCTATCTTTGTTGGTTGCAAAAGATGTTTTGATTTCTGCCTTAATATTTGTTTAACCCAAAGTCATTCAGGAACTAGTTGTTTAGTTTCCAGACTCTTGTGTGATTGTAAGATTTCCTCTTGATATCAATTTCCAATTTTATTTCACTGAGATTCGAGAAGATGCTTTATGTTATTTTGATTTTCTTGAACTTATTAAGACACACTTTACAACCAAGCATGTAACGAATTTTTGAAAATGGTTCATGCGCAAATAAGAAAAATGTATATATTGCAGTCATTGAGTAGAATGTTCTATAGATGTCTAGTAGATTCATTTGGTCAAGAGTTAAATTTAAGTCGAGAATTGGTTTGTTTTCTGCATTGATGGGCTGTTTAGTGCTTTCCCTAGCATGTTGAAGTCCTTCACTATTATTTTCTATCTTTCTGTCTCTTTTCTTTGTTCTCACAGTTATTGTTTTGTATAACTGGGTGTTTCGGTGTTGAGTGCATACATATTTAAGGTAGGTAAATCTTCTTGTTAAATTGAACCCCTTACCATTACATAATGACCTTCTTTATCTCTTTGTTTTTTTCCTAGCTATTTTTGGTTTAAATATTGTTATATCTGATGCAATAATAGCAACATCAGTAATTTTTGCTTTTTTTGTCTGTATGATGATAGATTTTTCTCCACTTCTTTCCTTTAAGCTTATGGGTGTCATCACATGCAGGATGCGCATTTTCAAGGTAGTAGATGATTAGGTCTTGTTTTTTCATCCAATTTGCCAATCCATCTTTTAAGTGAAGCATTTAGGCTGCTCATGTTTAAGGATAATACTAATATGTGAGGCTTTGTTCCAGTCATAGTGTTGTGACCCAACTGCTTTGTAGTCCTGATTGCATTATCACTTTACAGAATCTGTGAATTTTGTAGTTAGGTGTGCTTTTATGGTATCAGGTATCATCCTTGCATTCCATATTTAGAACTGCTTCCCTTAGCGTTTTCTTTTATGGGAAATAATTTATTTCTCCTTCATTTTTGCAACTTAGTTTAGCAGGGTATAAAAGTTTTGGCTGGTGTTTTCTTTTTCTTTAAGAAGGCTGAAAATAAGCCCCCAGTCTCTTCTAGCTTGCAAGGCTTCTGTAGAGAAATCCACTGTTAGTCAAATGATTTCCTTTATAGGTAATTTGGCTCTTCTCTCTAGCTGACGTTAAGATTTTTTCTTTCATTTTGACCTTAGATAGTCTGATGATTATAGGGCTTGGTGAGAGTCATCTTGTATAGTATCTCACAGATGTTATCAGGATTTATCTACATTTAGACCATGATAGCAAGATAGGGAGTTGTTCCTGAACTGTTCCCTCAAATATATTTTCCAAGTGGTTTCTTTTTCTTCTTCTCTCTCAGAAATGCCTTATGGTTTGTTGCTTTACATAATTCTATATTTCTCAAAGACTTCATTCACTGTTTAAACAATTCTTTTTTCTTTATTTTTTGAGACAGAGTCCTCATCCAGGGTAGAGTGCAGTGGCATGACCTTGGCTCACTGCAACCTCCACCTCCCGAGTTCAAGCGATTCCCCTGCCTCAGCCTCCTGAGTAGCTGAAATTACAGGCAACTGCCACCTCTTAGGTTAGGGTAGGGTTATTGCTTAGGGTCACTAGGGTAGAGGAGTTAATTTCTTTTTCTTTTTTTTTTTTTTTTTTGTATTTTTAGTGAAGATGGGGTTTCACTATGTTGGCCAGGCTGGTTTTGAACTCCTGACCTCAAGTAATCCACACACCTCAGCCTCCCAAAGTGCTAGAATTACAGGAGTGAGCCACCATGTCTAGCCTTTTCTCTTTACTTTTGCCTGAGTGAGTTAACTTGAAAGATTGGGCTTCAAGCTCTGAAAAATTTTCTTCTGGTTGGTCTAGTCTATTATTAAGATTTCCAATAGTAATTTGGTATTCTCTTCACCAATTTTTCAATTCCAGAAGTTTTATTTTTTTCTTTGTAAATATAGCTTTCTCATCTTTCATGCTTTTAAGCATTGTTGTGGTTTCTTTGTGTTAGTTTTCAACTCTCTTGGACCTCACTGAATTTCCTTGTAATCCTTATTTTGACTTCTTAACCTATCACCTCAGACTTCATTTTTTCTGTACTGCTGGAATTCTTGCACTGATTCCTTTTTATTAGAGGGATATGTCACTGTCTTTTAATGTACTATAATTTGGGTGAAACTTTTTAATTTCTTATTGTTTATTTACCTTGAGGGCACGACTGTGGTGTATGTTGTACATATTCATTTGGCTTCACTTCAGGGTACTCTCTGAGGGCCAAGGCTCTGTATGGGTTCCTTGGTTGTGGCTAACTTCTGTGTACTGGCTTTCTCAGGTGCTGCCTGTTGTAGTGATATATTGGATGTATGAGCTGACACACTATTTCCTGCAGGGCTGAGGGCATGGAGGTCACAGGAAGCTTATGTTGTACACTAGCACTATGCCCTTTTGGCATGAGGTTTATATTTAGTGGTGCAGTCCTGGATCAAGTCTAGTAATTGTCACCTAAGGGTAAGAGCTAGCTTACTCTGAGGAAGGCTGATGATGAGTGGTAACACCAGCCCTGATGAGGGTAGAGTGGTGGAGTGATCATGTTGAGGTGATCTGAAGTTTCAGAGAAAGAAGCCGAAGTTGGATTTCTAACAGCTCCTTATCCTTAGAAACAGGAATATCATCTTTCTTCTCATGCCCTTGTCACAGGGCTCATTGATTTTTAGTTCACTGACTTTGTCCTTTTGCTCCAGGCTTCAGTGTGGCTCTGGATCATGGACATCCCTACCTATCTGGTGTCTACTACCAAAATCAGCTCAGGGAAGACTCTCTTCCCTGAGTACAGAGCAGACAATTTTGTTGCAGATGTCTAGTCTGCTCTTTTCTGCCGGGACACTGCCACTCTGTGTAGGGAGGAGGATTTGGGCCTTGCCCTTTGTGTAAGCTCAAGCGCACAGGCTTACTTTCAATGGGGGTAGAACTGTCATGAAAAGCACAAGAAACACTTCATGTAAATGCATGCATGTTGGTCCCAGGCAAGGAATGGCTTTGATGTGCCCACAAAGTGGACAGGGGACAGGAGATGACCACTTCTCCAAATCAGTTTTGGACCACCAGTGCTGCTTCCTTAAGCAGTTATTCCAAGGGGGATCTGGTGGGTACACTCTTCCCACCCATAGGGGTAGTCCACACTGAGGGTTAGCTCTCCAGGAGTTCTGCAGCTCCCCTGGGATCCACTGGCCCCTTACTCTTGTCAAAGTCAGAGTAGGTTGTGGGATACGGTGAGCAGTGTCTGTTGGTATGTTGACTCAAGGCCTGAGATTCCCCAGGCAGGGCAGTGGCTAATAATAGGGTGGGTGTGCAACCAGTGTGGTACTTTCCATCTCAGTTCTGACCTGGCAGGAGTATAGGTATACCTGCATGAGCTGGCCATCATTTTTCTGTTGCCAGGAAGTTTTTAAATTACCACAAAGAGCATTGCTTAGGGTCACTAGGGTAGAGGAGCTAGCTCCCCATCAGTTTGACAGTCAGCAAATTATTGCGGGGATGAGGGTAGCAGAGAATCACTCCCATGGAGCTGTGAGTTTCTCAAGGGTCTATCTCTGCAAGACTCTTGCTGCTTTCCTTTTCTGCGTCCCAGCGTCTTCCTGTGGATTCTCAGACAGGTCCTGGCTCTCTTCTATCAGATTTTTGTTTGAAATACATTCGTTCACTAGAAACTTTGAGTTTCTTTCTGAGGAGACTTGCATCCCATGTTCCAAGTCAGCAATCTTGTTAAAAAACAGATTTAAATTGAGGTTTGTAGAGTTCTTGTCTTTCTTTTAGAATGAGAAGGCCTGGAAGTAGTATGTATTATCTTAGATTCCTAAGTGCCAGAATTTTACAAATGGTTTTGCTTCTGAATGCTGATTATCAGACAAACTTTTATGGTTTGATGAAGTAAATTTACCTTATGAATTAGTAAATTAACATGCTGAGGTTTTATTACTGTTGTGATGGTGAGTAATTACATTGTTTATTTATTTGTTTTGTTTTATTTTTCTGAATGACAACCCCTCACTGCAGTTTCTAATTACTTTAATTAATGAGACTGTTTGTTATTCATGTTATTCCTGGGTGCTCCTGCTAGCACGTATCTGAAACATGCAATGATTTTCTCTAGAAGAAACGGACATATTTCTAGATCCCAAGTTAAGTTTCTAAATAATTTTGTAAATAAAATTTCTGATACATAATCAAGTATAACCAGATATACTAGTATAAAATATTAACATTTGAAAATTGTTAATAGATAATATACCCTAGAAAATAAGAAGCAAAAATTACAGCATTTTTATCATAAGCAAAAATTACAGCAAAAATTCTAGAATTAGTAACAATTCCATGCAGTTACTAATAGACAAATTATTAAAATGCAGAAGTTTTGAAGAACACAATTAGTATACTGATGATTTATAACACTTTTTTCAACAACTATAGAACAAATTCTTTTTTCAGTAACAATAACCAAGTCTTCAAACATTCGAAAAATTTAAATCTAAGTAAATATTCCAGTAATTTTTCTGTGTCTATATTAACATGTGAAATTTATGTTATATACAGTTCTAAAATGTATATGAAAATACAGAAGAGAAAGAGTTATGGATATACTTTTAAGAAGAATAATAAAGTGAGAAAACATGCTCTACCAAATATCAAGAATAATTGTAAGATTACATTAAATAGGAGTGTGCAGTATTGGCACAATATGAGATGAAGAGAGAGCAATAGAGTAGATAGCTTGACAGATTTACTAAACCTAAGTCAGGAAAAAGATGATACTTTAAAACAATGGGAAAGTATAATATTTCCATTAATTGGTCCTAGAATAATTAGATATCAAATGAAAAAACTCGTCATGGCATTTACTTTTCCCCATACTTAAAAATCAATTCCACATTGATTTTCCATTTTAATGAGAAATAAAAGAATTAATCTCTTGGAAGATAATATTGGAGAAAAATCTCTAAGACTTTGGTATAGGCAAAGACTTTTTAAACAGGACAAAAAAGAAAGATAGATATATTGGACTAAATCAACAGAGAATTTTTGTGTGTGTATCAGAAGACATCATTAAAAGAACAAAAAGGCAAATCACCAAATGGAAAAAAGATTATTTGAAATGCTCTAGCCACAAAGGGCTCATATCTGAATTTATAATATACTCCTACACATCAATAAGGAGAAATAAACCAAAAGAAAAGTAGGCAAGATAATTAAACATGCATTTCACAAAAACTATAACAAAATGGCCAAAGATGCTCAATTACATTAGTAATCAGAGTTATTCAAACTACAACCACAATGAAGAAATTCACTGATGAATATTCTATTTAGTGTACTTTTCTGGAAATGTTCTATTTCTGAATATGAAAACTTTTCATTTAAAATATGTGAAAGGGAATGTAGGGAATTACATATAATTGCCTAGAGCTAGAACTCTTTCAACATGAGGGTGGGGATGACACAGAAAGTCAGCATAAACTATGAGGACACACAGTAATGACTACTTCAAAAAATGGCTGTTCTAGAATTACAGTCTCTTGGTTCTACTATGCCTGCAAAATCTTATTAATTTATATTTCTGGTAAGTAATAATCCTTACCAGCTGTATAGCAATGAGCACGTCATGTGACTCTGTTTGTTTTAAATTTGAGTCCGACATAGATACATTTGCTGTGGTTGTGAAGGTTTTAAAATAATGTTAAACAACACCATTTTTAATAAATGTTAGATAAATGTGTGAATGGAAACTTAGGAAGAGAGAACACTGCTTCAAACACCTATTTCCAATTTTATTTTGAATTTGCTTTAGAAATTTTATATAGTTTGAGAAAGAGAGAAAAGGAAGAAGAGAAAGAATATAAAAGAAGAATAGATTCGATTCTTTCCTGGCTTAAATAGGACTAAATTGTTGGCTTTATAATCAGATTATTTTTAATCATCTCAATAAGTGGTAAAATAGTTTTGCTAAATTGTCCCTGTAAGGATACTCACAGATAGTATATTAATGGGAAATTACCAATTATTAAGCTGATTTATGTCCACTTTATTTTTTAACTTTTAAACTTTTACATGAAAAGAAGTCAAACTCTTCAAGAATGAGAAAATTATTTTGTGTAAAAGAACTGAACCTAAATCCATTTTATAAATGGACAAATATAGCATTAGTTAAGTCCTTTAACTCCCTCACATCTTCTCTCTCATCTTTATTCTCTCTCATTATATTTTTCACCTCATAAAAATGCTGAATACTGTTCCTTAGCTGTTTGTGTCCAACGAGCATTTAGTTCTCCTCTTTAGAATTTATTACATTGGCTTTAGAAACTAATGATGATAAAAATAGTAATAATAATGATGGCATATCATTAATGATATAATTAAGAATACCAATAGCAATAATATGTATGTATGTGTACACACACACACACACACACACACAGAGAGAGAGTTGTGGGGTTTTTTTGTTTGTTTGTTTTACTTTGTTTTGTTTTTTGAGATGAAGTCTCACTCTGTCACCCAGCTAGAGTGCAGTGGTGTCATCTTGGCTCACTGCAACTTCTGCCTCCCAAGTACAAGTGATTCTTCTGCCTCAGTCTTCTGAGTAGTTGAGATTACAGGCATGTACCACCACACCTGGCTAATTTTTGAATTTTTAATAGAGATGGGGTTTTATCTTGTTGGCCAGGCTGGTCTTGAACTCCTGACCTCAGGTGATCCTCCCATCTCAGCCACCCAAATTGCTGGGATTACAGATGTGAGCCACTGGGCCTGGGATTACAGGTATTAAAGAAAAGAACTTCAGATAATGATGACAAACTAGTCATTCTGGAATCCTCAGCACAGAATTATTTATAACCTCATTAGGTACTGCTGAGATGGAACAAAGGGGTCTTTATCTGGGTTGGAAGTAAGTGTGGCCTTAGTGTGGCCTTCCTGTGGTTATATTCTCTCTGCCAGTTGACTTAACTCACCCGCTGGGCACACTATGAGCACCTGATCCCCCAATACCTATACCTGTGATGGCCAAACTTCCATCTCACTCAATTTCTGCTCTTCATCCTCTCCATAGGCCACAGGAAATCTAAGACTAGAGCTTTAACATGGCAGCTGTCCCCCAGGAATCTGAATTACTAAGACAAAAGTTGCATTTTGCAAAATGCATTTATTTTCCTCTTCTTGGGAAATTAATGTAAATATTAATTAAGCCTAAGTTTGAGAAATAAACTAAAAGGAAGTTTTACTCCTCGATAACATTTTCGGTTTGTCATTGGATATAAGGTCACCGTGTTCCATGGCCAGTTGCTGGAAAATGTATACAAAAATTTATACTCAATGTTTGACTTTGTGATAATCATAGGTAAAAATAATGTTTTCTTGTAAATAATCCTCATATCAGACCTGTCTCTGTCAGTTGCCCAGTCTCCCAACCCATATTTTATTTTCTTGCTCCCTATTATGATTTTCCTGCTTCATAAAGAATTTAAGAACACATTGATATATTGATCTGTTAGTGTATTGATTATTAAAATATGTATTATGCGGGACCTCATATCCTAGCTATTATACTCAGATGTTGAAGAACACAATGATACATAAAATTCATTCCTTTACTGAAAATTTTAATATCAAAGAGTGATAAACACAAATATATATGTTATTGTAATGCAGCATAAGGTGCTACTATGGGGTAAAACCACATGGTCTCCAGAATGTCATTCCAATATTTACAGTAGCATTTAGAAGCAGTAGTAAGCATTTGAGATTTAAACTGACTCTAGACAAATTCTTTTGATGTAGATTAATTTAACTTCATTTTTCACTTTGGATAATTTGCCCAAAAAGCTTCAAGACATAATTTATGAATCATTCAATAATTTCTCAAATAATTTGTTTTGTATAAATATTTAGTGGAAGTGATTTTTCTTTTCTGAAAGGAAAGATAATGGGAAATATATTTGCACAAGATAAAGTGATATGCTATATAACATTTTGGTCAGATACAGACCACATATGCAAGAGTAGTCCCATAAGACTATAGTGGAGCTGAGAAATTCCTATAATCTAATGCTGTTATAGTTGAGGTAATGTCTGAGCTCAACTCATTAATAAAGTGTTTATGATAATGCTGGTATAAACAAATCTACAGCACTGCCAGTTATATAAAAGTCTAGCTCACATAATTATATGCAGTACATAACACTTGATAATGATTAAGTATTATATGACTTTCAAGACAAAAAACGCAATTACTTTTGCAACCACCTAATTAAAAGCAACTATAGTACTAGTTTATGTATTTATCATACTATGGTTTTTAACATTATTTTAGTGTGTACTCCTGCTTCTTAAAAAAAGTTAACTGTAAAACAGCCTGATGCATGTCCTTCAGGAGGTATTCCAGAAGGCATTATTACTGTAGTAGAGGATAGCTTCATGCCTATTTACTGCCTCTAAAGACTTTCTAGTGGAACAAGATGTGGTGGTGAAAGACAGTAGTAGTTTTTATTTTGATCTTGTAAACCTTTGTCCAGGCTAATATGTTTTTTGATGTCTTAGTTCATGATAAAAACATTATAACATAAAACAAAATAAAAATGTTTAAAAATATAAAAGGACATGTAGAATTTGGGTATAAAGAAAGAAAATATTTTTGTACAAGGGTACAGTGTGTCTGTACTTCAAAGCTAAATGTTATTACAGGAGTCAAAAGTCAAAAAAATAAGTGTATAAGTTAAAGATATTAGAGTAAGCTAATGTTGATTTATTATTGAATATTTTAAAAATAGATTAAGTGTAGTCTAAGTGTACAGTGTTGACAACGTCTACACTAGTGTCCAATAATCTTCTTGACCTTCAGATTCACTCACCACTCACTCAGTGACTCACCCAGAGCAGCTTCCAGTCCTGCAAATTCCATTCATGGTACGTGCCCTAAACAGGTATACCATTGTTCATCTTTGATGCCATATTTTTTACTGTACATTTTCTGTGTTTAGACATGCTTCCACAAATATTTACCATTGTGTTAAAATTGCTTAAAGTATTCATTATAGTAACATGCTGTACAAGTTTGTTGCCTAGGAGCAATAGCCTCTCTGTATAGTAGGCTATACCATCTAGGTTTATGTAAGTACACTTTATGATGTTTGCACAATGATAAATTTGGGTAATGACACATTTCTTTCATGAAATATCCCCGTCGTTAAGTAACACATGTGTATTTGAATATTTCACAGGTATTTCGTGGTTTCCACAAGGTAATTGCTCTTAATTCACATATTTCAATGTATCTCCTACCACCTACATGCCCAAATCTTGGCTCAGTGCTGTGAGGAAAAAAAAAAAAAGTAGAAAAGTATTTACAATTTAAATTGGGTCAGAACATTGCATGGAAGTAATTCTGAAATTGAAGACACACTGTGCTGCTTAATAGGATATCTTTGAGTGTAACAATATCAGAGATATTAGTGAAACAGAGGGGTTATCCACAGTACTGGGGAAAGTTGAGGTGAGCTTTGGTAGATTAATGGTATTTCTGCATCATGTCTCGATCTTATATGCATTTATTTGCCAAATGTCTTTTTGTTTGTCTACATAGTTTTGATTTCTAAAACGTTTTGCTGGCACACAGGAAAAGTTAGTTATTGGCTCTGTAATTATACACCATCATCATTCTTTCAAATATTTTACAGAAATATGTGTACAACTGGGCTGAATTTGCAGGTAGACTAGACTCAGAGGAGAGTCTGAATTTCCATTTTCATGTTTCTCTTTATATAAACTTACAGACAAACCCTCATTACCAGGAAGGAGAGATATATATTGTCATGGCATGATGCTGCCTTGATAACATTTTGTAACCTGCAGTCCTCATATTTTGCTTCTCACTTTCTTCTCTCTTTACTTATTTGGGAGCATTTCATCTAAATCATTGCTTGTTGGACAGTCCTTTGTGAATCATAATCTACTCTGATACCACTATCAGTGAAAATGGTGCTGTCAACATTTATGTCAACGCTGAGGTTGTAATTTTTGACAGTAATGTGTCTGGGCTTGATCTAAAACTCTCTGTTCACATTGACAGAGCTGCCTGTCAGAGTCCCTTCTCACTGACACTTCTGAGTGACTAAGGACTTGGTAGGACTCCCTCTAGTAAAAAAAAAAAAAAAAATAATTCCAAGTTCTCCCATTAGGTCTATGGTTCATCTGAAAGGACTGCCCATGTTACCAAGAGATAAATGAATATAGAAGAACAGAGACTTGGGTCAGCAGTAGGTTGCTGTATAATGTCCGTAAATATCTGTGAAAATAAAATACACTAGTGAAGACTTTTTCCTGAAGGCTGGATCTTGTCAAGATCCAATGCATAAATCTGAAACTCCATTAAAGAACATTGGTCTATCATAGCTGACTTCTTGTTTCAAATCACAAAATTATGCTCTAAAATTTTATGATTTGTGTGATTAAAGTGCTTCATTTTGAGCATTTTTCTGTCACATCATACTCATCACTATGCCCTAAGTGTGTTGTGTTCCTTCCCCCATCCATTTTTTGTTTTGGCCAAATATTTCATCTTCCAGAAATTACTTCCATTTTTCTGTAACTATTAGATTAGCAAAATTTAAAGAATTTTAAGGTTACACAAAGCTAGATAATATTGACAAAACTAATATAGTCATATATTTCTTATGACACTGTAAATAGGTATCAGCCTTTTTAAAAGCAATTTGGGGTTATATAACAAAAGCTGGAATAAAAAATGGTGTGTGTGTGTGTGTATGTGTACCCTTTCTAGTAATTTCACACTTGGGAATACATTGTAAGAAGATAATTCAAAATAAGATAAAAGCTATATGCACAAAAGCATTTATTGCAACATTATTTATTTATAACAGTTAAAATTGGTTATAAATAATGTCTAATAAAAATGGCCAAGCATGTACTACCTCAAATTCATTAAATTATATCAAACATTAAACGATATAAAATTCTATTATTTTCTACCTCTGTGATCACACCTCCTTAATCTCCTTTCTGAACTGCTTCTTCCTGTATAGCCCAAATATAAACATCCCTCTATGCATTTATGCACTATTCTGGATTATACAGTACCATCAAGAATTCATCCATCATAGCACACTTCCCACTATATTATACATATGAATTCACTGTTTTTTTCACTAGACCGTAAACCCTTTGTGGATAAGAACTGTATCTTTTATTACTATATCCTTGGAATTTAGAATGTTGACTATCAATAAGTATAAACTGGATGGCTTCAAATTTTTTTAAAAAGTGCCTATAATTTCTCAGTAAGTAACAAAAGCAAACTGTAAAGAGTATTTATAATACAGTAAAATATTTAAATATTTCGATTATTAGAACATGGGTTAAGGTGTACAAAGAGGAAGGAAAAGGATATCAACATTACATTGATGTGATTATGGGTAATTTAATTTTTATCATTTTCTTTGGTATTATTGTAAATAAGAATTATAAATAATTATAAATTATATGCTCAATACATAATTGTATATAATAAGTCTATAAATCAGACATTTTCTCAAATGAGAATATGATAGCTTGACTTATGTAACTTCTATTTTCTGTAAGTCTATGATGCCTAAAGGTTGGGTCCTTGAGATAAGTTAATAAATTCATCTGAAACCCAGGTTCCTCATCCGCAAAATGGGGATAATAATACCAATCCCCAAATATTATTAATGAAACAAAACCAGCCATCTAGTAAATATGTATCTAAATAGGGTGAGACAGCCATTCTGCATTTATTAGTTTAGAACTGTTTCTGGAAGAAGGAAACACTGCAGAAAAATTTAGTTCAAAGACCCTAAGAGGATACCTAAAGTAAGAAATTCTGTGTATTACATGCCTGACACAAGAAAAACTTAAGATCTGATCTACTTCTAATCCCCAAGTAGTTACCGTTTTGACCCACAAAACAGAGAGAGAGTTCCGCTGCACACCAATCCTTCCTTCTTAAAGACTGATATGATAACATGTTTAAATGAGCTTTTTGAGGCTGTACTTCAGTTTGCACTTAACTGTCTCAAGTTCTAAAGATTGCAGTCAGGTCGCTTAGGCTCCACTGATGCACTCCCACAATCATAGCAGAGTTCAAAATGGTCACCTCATATTAAAAAAAAATACATCTTGTAACATCCAGCCTTTTTAGTATATATTTCTGAGTTTTCACAAATACATTGTCTTGAAAATACCATTCAAGTTAGAATATTTAACAGTTTCATCAAACCAAAGATTTCCTCTTGCTATCTTTGTAGTCAGCCTCTCTCTAACCTGCTCCCTGGTAACCTCTGGTCTGTTGTCTTCATCCTTGGTAATTATGAATAAGGCTTCCATAAACAATTATAAGTGGGTTTTTGTGTGAACATATGTTATTCTTTCTCTTTTGTAAATACTTAAGGGTAAAACTGATCACATAAATATAACTTAACTTTTTAAGAAATAATCTGGCAGATGGACTCTACCATTTTGCATTCATATTAGCAGTGTTCCTGTTCCTCAACATTCTGTACAGTATTTAATATTGCTAATATTTTTTTTTTACTTTTTCTAACCTAATAAGTGTGTAGTGATATCTTACTGTGATTTTAGTTTGAATTTACTTAGTGGCTGATTATGTAGATCCTCATTTATTGTATATTTGCTGTCAGTATATCTTTTTTTAAGGGCTTCTGATTAGTGCGAACATTTTGCTTTGTGATGCTCATGTTGTGCATGATGAAATAACTGCCATTTTCTCAACACCTGCTTCACCATGGGATTCTATAAAATGCCTCAACATTTGAATTCATTAAAACCATTTATTGAAGATTCACCTAAGAAATACCCCATCAGTAAATTTTTAAAAATGTAGGCAAAGACAACGTGAGCCTCACCAAACCAGATTATCCACTACGTAATATCTGTGATGATCTCAAATTCAATGAAGTGCCAATTTTTGCAACAGAATTCTGTATCAGTTGGTCAAATGAGCTTGTGCAATATTTTAATGCAATTCACTCTAAAACCAAAATATAAAAACTAGAATTAACAAACCGGAAAATATCTTAGAAGTTATTTATCTCCTCCTCTCCTGCTAGGGCTCCATTCACTGTTCA
The DNA here is from genome assembly GCA_004027715.1 of Plecturocebus donacophilus. Lineage (NCBI taxonomy): Eukaryota > Metazoa > Chordata > Mammalia > Primates > Pitheciidae > Plecturocebus > Plecturocebus donacophilus. The sequence continues at coordinate 57,641 of PVKP010009363.1, forward strand.
GATAAGTTGCTAATATTTTATGCCTAAATGTTTATTGAAGGTTTACTATGTATAAGACACTGTGTTAGTTGCTCAATAAATATTTGTTGAACTGAACTGAAGATAAATACACAGCAATATATATTCTAAATAAAATCTATAACTTCTATTAGATCATTCAAATGTTTCATGTCTAAAAGTCACACTGGGACTTTTTACTGAGCACTAATGGCATGCTATAATATAGTAGTTGATAGAAAAGATGGAAAACATAACCCCAGCTCTCAAGAGTTTGTAATTTTGATTGGAAAATATACAAACATGTACCAGAGTACAATCTATATAATAAAAAATACTAAACTTAGTGTTTATACTTGCATAAATTCAGTGACTGAGATAGCTATAACCACAGAAAATGATTTTCCAGAAGACATACACCATAATAGGGGCATGATGGATGGAATTATAATTTCCTTCTTGTGTCCAAAGCACAATGAATGTGAGAACCAAGACAGGAAAGGCAGTGGAGAAAAGGAGTATTCATAAGGTTTTGGAACAAAACCTATCATTCAGCAAAGGAAAGAAATGGGGGTTAAATTTATCACCTGAACCACACTTCAGTTTAGATTCAAATGCGGGTGGTAGAGTAGTTCCTCACATGGACAAGCACACAGGCAGGGGATTAATGCTAGTAATATTTAGAACAGCAAGCTGAAGACAGTTCACATTGAGAAGACCATCTCATGGCCAGAAGGGTTGGCAGTAAGATTCAGAGTTGGGCATCAGTTCTTGGGGGAAAAATACTATTACTATGAATGATAGGCATGTAAAGATTAGTGGAAAAACCTTATCTTTGGTTTTTGTCAGGATAAAGACAAAGATATGGCATCACCTGATGGTAATCCCTGGGACATAAGACCACTGTTCTGGAAACAAATTACTTTTGTTTTGCCTGGTCAGGGAATCACGATGAGGCTCTGAACAGAGCTACAAATGGATTTAGCTTAGGAAATCTGGAAAGGAGTGAATTGGGAGAAACAAGGCAAAATTTACACTATTGAGGATGGCTGAAGGATAAACAAGGGTTATAGGTAATTTTGATATCTAACATTTCAGGATTTTAACAAAAAGATGTTGATGTTTTTTGCTTTTAATATTACATTTTGCATCCACTTAAAATCCAAGAAGTTATTTTGCTTCACTGGTACAGAGCTAGTCAATTCCAACTGGTAATTACATAACTCTTTCTTTTTCCCCAAGGAGAAAGTTCATCTTACAAACGCAATATACAAATAAATATAGGCAACAGTGGAGCTGGGCCTGCAAGCTTTCAGAGAGCCGATGAAATTTGATTAAATACTTCTTTTGTTGTTACGATGTTTTCATCACCTTTGTCATTGTGTCTACACTTCTGAACTCCACCTGGGAGTGGCAGTAACAAAGTATCACAAAACTGGCTTTTCTCACTCTAATTCCAACCTGCCAGAAGCAGCAAACATAGGAAATCTCAGGAGAAAACCCCTTGTCATACAATTTACTGCCTAATTTTGCACACCCAAGAGGTTTAGCTGCTAGTAGTTGCCAGAGTTTCAAATAAGCTTACCAGGTTGGGATTATTTGTCTATAATAAACTTGTAAATATTTCAGATAAAAACCATGAGGTTTCAGCTTAGAGTATAGTGATGAATACTCTTTGAGGATTTCAGACAAAGAAAGAAGTTTAATATACAGTGGATGCTATATAATTCTGCTTTTCTGTTATTGCCTAATATTTATGGCTAAAATTGTACCATTGCAGGACTAAAAGAGACCTTGGAGATAATCTGATTTAATGAGATAATTTTGTAGAAAAGTCTGAAAATGAGTTACCCAAGATCACACAGTTATTTAGTAGAAGAATTGAAATAAGAATCAGGTTTTATAACTCTGCACAGGCTTATACTCCATTCAGAAATTGAATTGAATTCACTTCAAATGAAGCCCAGAGCTGTTCTACAAAAGAAGTAAAAGGTATAATATTTTTTTCTCTCAATAGCCTTCCACTGTCTACAAAACACACAAGGAAAGCAGATGATTCTTTTTAACCACAGATGACTCTAACCTAAGCTGAATCCATTCAAATAGGAAATGTGTGGTGTTCTGGTCCAGAAAACTTAATAAAGGTAGCCATTAAGTTGAGCCTCGATGGATAGCAGGAGATAGGTACTTTACTATTATATACATATGTAAGCATGTAGAGCCAGGAATTTTTTTAATGGAAATGGGAATCATATATGAATCTAATAAAGATAGGAAAAACTGTATACTCTTCCATTCTTAAATTAATAAGACTAAAACATTTTAGTCATGAGGAAAGTACTTTTTTTTTTACTTTTAGAATCTTTTACTGGGCGTATCAAACTATTCTTGAATAAAAGTAAAAGTGTGTCTGAGTCTTTTTGAGCTTCTGTATAAAAGGAACATGACACTGCTAACTTACAAACAACAGAAATGTATGTCATACATTTCTGGAGACCAGTAAATCCGAAATCAAAGTGCTGGGAGACTACGTGTCTGGTGAGGACCCATTTCTCATAGATGATACCTTCTAGCTGTGCCCTCCTGTTGTGGAAGGTGCAAGGCTGCAGTATGGGGCCTCTTTTATAAGGCCACTAATCCCATGGCTCAGGGATCCACCCTCATGACCTATGTCTCTCCCAAAAGGCTCCACCTCCTAATATCATCACCTTGAGGGTTAAGATTTAAACATGAATTTTGGGTGACAAAAATATTCAAACCATAGTGCTATCTATAAGTATCAAGAAACAGCTGTAGATTTATTTATTTTGGTTTTAAATCTGTAAATTTAATAAAATCACATGTATTAAGACAGTATATATATTTTCACTACTTTTAAAAGTTTTTTTTTTATGTTTGTTTTGGGACAGAGTCTCGCTCTGTTGCTTAGCTGGAGTGCAGTGGTGTGATCTTGGCTCACTGAAACCTCTACCTCCTGAGTTCAAGCAATTCTACTACCTCAGCCTCCAGAGCAGCTGAGACTGCAGGCATGCGCCACCACACTCAGCTAATTTTTTGTAATTTTTAGTACAGACAGGGTTTTGCCAGGTTGCCTAGGCTGGTTTCGAACTCCTTAGCTCAGGCAATCGGCACACTTCTGCCTCCCAAAGTGCTGGGATTACAGACGTGAGCCACCACGCCCAGCCAAGTTTTTATATTTCAAAAATAATACAGAGGGTTTCTATGTAATTTCTATTCACTCTCTCCAGTAATAACATTTTATATAAATATACTGTTGTCAAAATCAGGATTTTACACTGATAGAATACGTTATAAAAGTCCCATTAAGTATCCAGTCTGAAATATGTTTTATTGATAATCTTAAATCTGACAAACAATGGATTCAAACAAAAAACATTACTTAAGATTTGTTGGCCAGGTGCAGTGGTTCATGCTTGTAACCCATGTGGTTTGGGAGGCTGAGGTAGAAGGATCACTTGAGGCAAGAGTTCAACATAATCCTGGGCAATATAGTGAGATCCCATCTTTAAATAAATAAATCATTTTGCTGGGTGTGGTGGCACATGTTTGTAGTTCTAGCTACTCAGCAGGCTGAGACAGAAGGATTCCCTGAGCCCAGGAAGTTAAGACTGCATGAGCCAAGATTGGGCCACTGCATACCAGCCTGGGTGACGGAGTGAGTCTTTGTTTCTTAAAAAAAAAAAATACCTTTTCTAGTCAGTTTCCTTCAAAAAACAGAGAGCATACAAAGAAGGGTAATTGAAGAATATTTAGTTTGAAATATAATTTTTAATAGATGTGAGAATTAAGAAAAAATGACAAGAGATAGAAAAGCTCCCAGGAGCTACCAACAGCAGCCATTAATAGCCTTAAGCTTAAGGGGCTAGTGAAGAGAACAAATGTGTTTATGAAGAGGGAGCTATTCGATTTTTACAATAGTAGTACACCAGAAAGAGCATTCCGTGCCCTGTGGAAAAGAAATCTCTTACTAGGCACCTGTGGGAATACAAAAAGGAAACTGGGAAGTGAATACTTCACTCTGTCTTCTCCTATTCTGATATGTTTGCTGGTTCCTCCAATTGCCCAAAAGCAGCCAGAAACTAGAGAATATGAGTAGTTGATCCATTCAGTACAGAATGTTAACTTCCTTGAACACTGAGAAGCACAAAGAGTAGAAAATAAGTTCAAAGGATGCAATGAAAAATATCCAACAAAATACTTTGAATATGCAATAAACAATGCTTAGTAGTTTATATTTCTTTATTTTAATTATATCATTTATTTAATGGCAAACTGGATAAAGCAGTTATACTATTTATTTTCTTGCATCAGTGAGAGTTCATGTTTTAACTCCTGAATGTAATATCAGTGTATAAAACGTACAAAAAAAGTTCAGAACTCATGTAGTAAGCAGTAAGTCATACCATAAATAATAATAATTGTATTAAAATATTCTTATCACAGATCTTCTCTTCTTTCTCATCTTTATGAATCCAAAAAATTTGTAAACAACTTAGCCTACTTTTTTCCTCTGAAATTTAAATCTGCTGGGTTTTTTTTTCCACTTAAACTGTTTTCTGGGTTACTTCAATATCGGTGCTAACTGTTTTAGATTCCTGCTTCTGCCCATCATGGAGTAACAGGGACAGGTTTGTCCTCCCTTCTGAAGCTACAAATATAAAGATGATAAAGGCTATTTTATAAGTTTTCAAGACACTGAATGTTAGGTAGCAAAACAGAGTTATCCCTGAGAGACAGAAAACAAATGAATGAGTTGTATGATTTCTCTAGCTTACTGCCATGAGAATTTTTGGGCTACAAGGCATTCAGGCAGATACTAGTGGATAAACTCACTTGAGGAGATGGAGTTAAAATTCTGAGGAGACCATGGCAGCTGGAATTCACAGGACAGGGTACCAGGGAAGGGAGACCATGCAAAGAGCACATGCTGGAGAGCTATACAGGGTTATTCTAAGGTGCTTAGCAGGGTCCTAATAATTGCAACATCATGAGGAAACTATATGAAACTATAGTAAAAGTCAACTGAAAGAATTAAAAGAAACACCACCTAGCATTCAATCACATCTTGGAATAGTATCATTATTCCAGTAGGACTGAATAGAAAAAAAATCATAGATCATGGGACATTAGAGATTTTTCCTTGGTAGTGGGAAATAATTATGGTAGACTGAGCATGACTCTAGAACTGACTAACAAATGATGAAGTTATCAAGCCTACAAGTACCAAAGTGTTTCTAAATAAATTAAGTGCATATCAGAACAAAGCTCAAAAATATTTTTAAGAATATAAAAATATACAGCATTTAACCAGGTAAAATTTAGAATGTTGGACATATAATTAAAGTATACTAGGTATGAATAGAAGCAAGGAAACATTTTCCATATTGAGGAGAATAATAAATCAATTGAAACTGAACCTGATGTGATAGAAATCTTAAAATTGTCAAAGATTGTTAAAACAGTTCTTATAATTCTTTTCCATATGTACAAAAAGTTAATCAGAAGCATGAAAGATATATATATATATATATATATATATATATATATATATATATAAATGACCCAAATGAGAGTTCAACCAATGACAACTACAATGACTAAAATAAAAAATACCTTGGGTGGAATTAAGGGCAGATTAGATAGAAAAAGTGATTGGTGTGGAAAACATAGAGGTACTGATTTTTACTCCATCTTGAGCAGAACTTAAAGATTTACCTCAACTGGCTTCACTGTTGAATTGTACCAACATTTAAGGAATAAATAATATACATTCTACACAAACTCTTCCAGAAAACTGAAAGGAGGAAATCTTTTCCACTTAACTCTATGAAATAAGCATTATCTGCTAACAAAACCAGGCAATTACATTAAAAGAAATAAAACATTCAGTTATCTTATAAATCTGCATTCTAAATAAAATTTGATAAATCCAATTATGCAGTTTGTGTCTCCATCCAAATGTCATGTTGAATTATAATCTCCAGTGTTGTAGGAAGGGCCTGGTAGGAGGTGACTGGGTCATAGGGGCAAATTTCCCCTTTTCTGTTCTTGTGGTAGTCAGTGAGTTCTCATGAGATCTGGTTGTTTAAAACTGTGCAACATTTCCTGCTTCGCTCTCTTCTTTCTTCTCTGGCCATATAAGATATGCCTCCTTTCTCTTCCCCTTCTACCATGATGGTAAGTTTCCTGGGGCCTCCTCAGGCATATTTTCTGTACAGTCTGTGGGACCATGAGCCAATTAAACCTCTTTTCTTTACAAAATATTCAGTTTCAGGGAGCTCTTTTCAGCAATAGGAGAACAGACTAATACATTCAATCATAAAATATATATAACTTAAAATATGTCATGACCAGGTAGCATTTATTCCAGGAATGCAGGATTGATATAACATGGAATTCATTATATAAATAGACTAAAAAACATACGACATAAAAAATGTATTTTACAAAGTCCAATATCCATTCTTGCTAAAAACTCTTGGCAAGTCAGGGATAGAGGGAACTTCCTCAACTTTAAATATAATATCTTCAAAAAACACATAGTTAATATCACACTTAATGGGTGAAAAGCTGAATATTTTCCCCTAAGATCAGAACATGTCAAAGATGTCTGCCGTCACCAATTCTGTCCAACATTTTCCTAAAGCTTCTAATCAGTACAATGAAGAAAATAAAAGGCATTCAGATTGGAAACGAGAAAGTAAAACTGTCTTTATTGACAGAAAACATAATTGTCTATACAAAGTTGGATGAGATCTACAAAAGAAGTAACAAAGCTAGTAGCCACTTAAGCAAGATTACAGAATAGTAGATTAATCAATTTATCAAAATAAATTATATTTCTATGTGTTAGTGTAAACAATTGCAACTTAAAATTTGAAAACTAAGATTTATAATAGTATAAAAATGAAATATTTAGTCATAAATCTGACAAGAGATGTGAAAAACCTGTCTACTGAAATTGTAAAATATTGAGGCAATAAATTTAAGAACTAAATAAATAGAGACAGATACTTTGTCCCACAGGTAAGACGATTGCAGAAGACTGTGTATTTTTATTTATTTATTTTGAGATGGAGTCTTACTCTGTCATCCAGGCTGGAGTACAGTGGCATGATCTCGGCTCACTGAAACCTCTGCCTCCTGGGTTCAAGTAATTCTCCAGCCTCAGCCTACTGAGTAGCTGGGATTACAGGGGTGTGTCACCATGCATGGCTGATTTTTGTATTTTTAGCAAAAATAGGGTTTTGCCATGTTGGCCAGACTGGTCTCAAACTGCTGAGCTCAAGTCATCCTCTCACCTCAGCCTCCCAAAGTGCTGGGATTACAGGCATGAGCCACTGCCCCTGGCCTGTGTATTGTTAATATGTCAATTACTGCCAAATTACTTTATAGAGTCAGTGTAATCCCAATCAAAATCTTAGCTGGCTTCTTTGTAGACATTATCATACTGATTCTTAAATTCATATAGAAATGCAAAAGATCTAGAATAGCCATATTTTGAGAGTTTGAAAAAGTACATAGTTTGAGGCCTAACGTTACCTAATCATACAACTTATTTTAAAGGTAGAGTTATCAAACTATTGTAGTATGGGAATATAGAGAGTCATGTCAGTAAAACTGACTTTTTATTAAGTTTATAGCTTGATAATTTCTTTCATTTTTATAAAATATACATAACATAAAATTTATTATTTCAATTGCTTTTAAGTATACAGTTCAATTGCATGAACAACTGATTTTTGATGAAGATGCTATGTTAATTCAGTGAAGAGAGGAGTGCCTTTCTACAAATATTGCTAAAACTTTTTTTATACCTACACACATACAAAGAAAGCCAAAAAAAAAAAACAAATAAATCTTGAATCCATATATAAAAACTATCTCAAAATGGATCCTAGACTTACCATTAAGAAACTTGATGAAGGAAACAGGAGAAAATTTTGGCAACTTTATTTTATTTGTTTATTTATTATTTAGTTAGTTTTTGGGATGGAGTCTTGCTCTGTCACCCAGGCTGGAGTGCAGTGGCACAATCTCAGCTCACTGCAACCTCTACCTCCTGGGTTCAAGCCATTCTCCTGCCTCACGGTCCCACGTAGCTGGGATTAAAGGCGTGTGCCATCACACTCAACTAATTTTTTGTATTTTCAGTAGAGATGAGGTTTTGCCATGTTGGCCAGGTAGTCTCAAACTTCTCACCTCAAGTGGTCCCCCTGTCTCAGCCTCCCGAAGTGCTGGGATTCCAGGCGTGAGCCACTGCGCCTGGCCACAACTGCAGTCTAGACAAAGATTTCATAGATAAAAATTTAACAGCATGATCTACTTACAAAGTCATATACCGGGCTTCATCAACATTAACATCTTCTTCCCATCAAAGATACTGTTAATATAATAAAAGGATAAGCCACCAACTGGGAAAACAATATTTGCAAAACATACATCTGATAATGAACTTGTTTCTTAGATACGTAAATAACTCTTAAAGCACATAAATAAGAAACAACATATTTTTTAATGGGCACAATATATGAACAGACAATTTACAAAAGAATATATAGAATTGACAAACATTTGGAAATGAGGAAGAAGGAGGAAGAGGAGGAAGGGCGGAGGAGGAGGAGAAAAAGTGGGAGAAGGAGAAGGAGCAGGAGAAGAAAAAGGGAAGAAGGGGAGGAAGAAGAAAAGAGATCTAGTAAATACCAAAAAAAAAACCAGATCAGTGATTGTCTGGAAATGGTAAAAAGAGAGGAGCTATAGAGGGTGGAAAGAAACTTTTGGAGTGACGAGTATGTTCGTGGTTTTTATTGCAGTGATGGTTCCACAGGTGTACACCTTTATGGAAATGAAATAAATTGTATACTGCTTGAGCCCAAGAGCTCAAGGCTGCAGTGAGCTATGATCATGCCACTACACTCTAGCCTAGGTAAGACAGCAACACCGTCTCTAAAAATAAAGAAAGAAAAAGGTAAGGGCAGGGCTGTTTCAGTTTTGTATCCCCCATTAATATATAAAAAAATATAAATTGTGAGTCAATTTAATTGACTCACAGTTCCACATGGCTGGGGAGGCCTCGCAATCATGGCAGAAAGCAAAAGGGAAGCAAGACACGTGACCTGTGTATTTTGTGATGGGTCAATCATACCTGAGTTACATACAAAAAACCTTCCATATCAATTTTTTTCCACTTCTTTTACCTTCTTTTCTCATTTTATAGCAAAATCTATTCCCTTTTGTATTCTAAGTTTTTAGTCTTTCTCCTGATCTGAGATTTGCATCTCATAAAATGAGAATGAATGGACAAAAAATTTTAATTAAGTAGTAATACATAGAGACAGACATAAAAAATAAAACAAGAAAACCTCTCAATTATTATATTTGACAATATTGTATGAAAATTATTAGTTTTTCTTTCCTTCTTGTCCAGTAAACCATGTGATCTCTGAGTGCCTTATTAATCTTTTTTTTATATAATTTTGACACACAGTCATCCTTTAATATGTTATTTTAAATGGATGAATTAATGATGTCTTGCCTTAAGAATGTAACAATTTAATAAGGAAGACAAGATATAAATCTGCTGGCTATAAAAACTCTTTTACATCACATAGAAACAATCAGGCAAAGAGTTGCACCCTGGGTTGGAAACGGTGCAAAACAGTATTGATCACAATTAGTGTGACAACAAAAAACCAAGAGAGATAAAGCAACAAGGTATATTTGTGATGGACGGTAATTATTTGACTATTTTCACCACATAGCCATCCATATCCTGCCCTTTGTACTTACCTGCCACTCCTCTCTCTTTTACACAGCCAATTGAGTGTTTTTATTTTTAGTAAAAGGATTTCCTGTTGTTCCTTTGTGCTCCTTCTGGCTTCTGCCATCTCTTATTTCTCCTTCACATGGCTACCTTGGAAAGGTGGCTTTCATATCTAAACCATTGGGTAAACACCAGTATGAGAGACCACCGATTCCTATTCAGAAAAATGCTGTTGAAATTGTATCTGGTTTCTTGAAGATTCCACTGAACTGTAGCTCCTTCTTCCATTATTTTGCCACAGATAGGATTTTTTTTCCCCCGTAAGATGCTGGCCTGTCTGTCAAAACCTTTTTCTCTTAAGCTTTACCTCTGAATGGCTTCCATTATGAGCTTGGCTAAAGAATTCTTAATGAATCCCCCTTTATCAGCAAGACTCAGCTTTTGCAAGGATTTGCTACTTTTAATTCTCTATGGAACACAAATGGGTCACCAAATTGTTCTGTGCTATTACTGACAAGATTTGTTGCCATCATTTAATTACATAAAATTTTGTTTTTTGTTTTTTTTAAGAATGAGAGAGAGAAAGAAAGAGGAAGAGAGAGAGGGAGAGAGAACGGGATTCTTGTTCTACTGCCCAGGGTAGAATGCAGTCTAAAAATGGGTATTAAAAACCTCTTTTATGCCAATAATTGTGGTTAACAATGGAGACAGGAAGGAATAAGGAATGAAAATAACAAACAAGCAGCCAACCAATATTTTATTTAAACCTGTGAGATGCTATGCAATTGCTGAGGAGTGATTTACTTCCAATTATGTGGTCACTTTTAAAATAGGTGTAATGTGATACCGAGACAAATGTATGTTTTGTGGATTTAGGGTGGATAGTTCTGTAAATATTTAAGTTTACTTGTTCCAGGTCTGAGTTCAAGTCCTGGATATCCTTGTTAATTTTCTATCTTGCTGATCTGTCTAATTTTGATAGTGTAATGTTAAAGTCTCCCACTATTATGGTGTGGGAGTCTAAGTCTCTTTGTAAGTCATTAAGAACTTGCCTTATGTATCTGGGTGCTCCTATATTGGGTGCATATATATTTAGGATCATTAGCTCTTCTTGTTGCATTGATCCTTTCACCACCATGTAATGTCCCTCTTTGTTTTTTATGTTCTTTGTTGCTTTAAAGTCTGTTTTATCAGAGACGAAAATTGCA